>PVLC010000741.1:6855-16855 GCA_004027655.1 Graphiurus murinus
GTACTGGGGGTTGAACTCATGGGCATTCTACCTCCGAGCTACACCCCCAGCCCTATTTTTTATTCTTTATTTTGAAACCGAGTCTCACTAAGTTGCGGAGTGCCTCACTAGGTAGCTGAGGCTGGCCGCGAACCCGGATCCTCCGGTCTCAGCCTCCCGAATGCTGGGATTACAAGCGTGCGCCACCACGCCCGGCTCCAATTTTTGACAGATTCTTATACTACATGTTTTTGGATCACATGTGGTGTGGAACTCTGCTAATCCTTAGATATACATCTCTGAATTTTATTTCGTGGTGTATTATTTGGCCTGTCATTAGAGACAAACTATAGAAAAAAGTTTCCTGCCTGCTGCCAGCCTGCCTGAGACACACTTCATGTGCTCTGATCTTCACATACATTTATCTATTATTCTGCTACTCAGACTTGGACTTTAAGACTCAGACCATATAATTTCCAATCTCCCAGGAAACATTCTTTGACCTCTCCTTTATTTTCTCATAAAGATCTATAAATATAAAGTAGGACATCACAGCATATTATAACCATCAATTTGCCTCTTAAATATGCAATAGTAAGTGTTGGGTCCAGAGAGATGACAGATAAAGGTAGGCTGCATGAGAGAAAGAAAAAAGAAGAAGAAATTTAGTCGATATGGTTGCCAAGTGGATCTTAATTTATATATATATATATATATATATATATATATATATATATATATATATGTAGTTTACTAAGGAACAACTATGAAGAAATTATACAAATCAGTAGTATACTAACAACAATACTAAGGAAAAACTTCTATAGATGTTGCAACATATGAAATGTAAAAGATTAAAAAGATTGTGACTTTGAGAAAAGGTGAATAAACACATTCATGTTGGAAAAACTGAAAGCACATGTGACATTGCATCTTGAAATTTATAAATATCATTATAATCACATCAACTATTCTGCAAATATATCATCATTTCAATTATTTGATAGAAAACAATAATCTTTAAATAAGTCAATGTAATTTTTAAGTAAAATAAAAAAAACTAATTCTATAAGAAAATAAGTCATCAATTTTAATATTGCTTAATCACTAATAAAATTTTGTGGAGCATATGAACATTTTTGATGGATATTTATTATTTTAGCTAGTATGAAGCATTGTAGATGGTCTATAAGGAAACCAAGAATGAAGTTGTATGCTTATACAAATCATTCAGGCTGGGTGTGGTGGTACATGCTTGTGATTCCACTACTTGGGAGACTGAGACAGAAGGATTACAGAATTAAGGACAGTCTTAGCAACTTAGCAAGCCATCAACAACTTAATGAGACCCTGTCTCAAAATCAAAAATAAAATAGGGCTAGGGTACAGCTAGAAGGTAGAATGCTCCTTGGTTCAATCCCCAGAACTCCCAAAAAATCTGTTTGCCAAGATCATGTAGGATGAGAGTTGCAAGTACCTGATAAATTGATAAAACTTGTGTAGAGTTATAAGTAAATACTTAGCAGGTAAGGAGAGTCTTGGATTTGGGAAAGATAGTTATTATTTTTAAAGAGGATAAATTAAACTTTGTGTTTTCCTAATAGGGATTGACCTTCAAAAACTCAATTTAAATAACTCTTCAAGGAATTAATGTAGGAGACTGAATTACAGAGATTCTACAGGCAATGTAGTATTTTCTGAGAACTCTCATTACTTCTTAATTATGTATCTTATTAAAATAGGAGTTATGAATACTTACTGATGAAGAGGTGAATAAACTATAAATAGTATAAATAATTTCCAATTTAGCATCATTTTAAAATGCAAATGGTGTTATGTAAGTTAAAAATAATTTGTACATATTCATGTAATAGTGAATAAATTGATTTGATTATATTTACAGATCTATAAAAATAAACATACTTAAAACTATTCAACAATACTTTCAGGAAATATTTAGTATCATCAGTTTTCATAAAAATAAAAGGCATACACCTTTAATCTCTTTAAAGGTTTATTTATTATTGCAAAATTGCTGATTTTGAAATCAATTGAGTATGTTTTGTGGACTCCAATAATTTTTAGTGAAAAAGATTCCATTAGAGGTTAAATGGAATCCTCTAAAATTTCCCTGCTTGTAATCAACATGGTAAATGAAAAATAAACCATAACCTAGAAGGGATGGCAGAAATCACCACGATTCTTAGAGACCAATGGAGGGCAGAGATGAAATCCACTGCATAGACTTGCTAGTGAGTGGAGGAAACAGTTGCATAGGGCTTAGGCTATAGTGCAGCTCGGCAGATGGTAAGTATCTTGAAGCATTTTTCTATTTGATAGCTATAACTTAAAATTTACAAGTATTTGAAATGACATTTCTAATATTGGCAATGAACTCCACAGAACCAAACAACTTCAGATCTGACTGCTGTATGTAGCTCTATACAAACAACCAAGTGTCGTGCCGATTGCAGATTGTGTCCTATGAAAAATGTGGAAAGTTGGTTAGGGAAAATTAAAGGCCTTGTTCTCAATAATAAAAATATTCTACTTGAAGCACAGAAAGAAACCCAATGAAATGTAAATTAATTAATACAAGTTCAGTAACCTCTGGGAGAGGTGAATTGCACATTATAACATTTTACCATAGCCCGTTTCTTGAATATGTCCTTCTCTATGTTCTTAGCGTAGCTCATAGTCTCCATTTTTTACTACCCATTTCAAATCTTCCACGCTCTTTAAAAAACACCCTGGCTGGCCTCTGTGGCTTGATAAGTGATGCAAATCTAAATGTCTTGCCAGGGCATTTTCAGGCCAGGATGACTGCACTTTTATCTTCAAAGTTGAACAGTTAGTTCAAGAATGTCCAGGAGGACCAAAATGATACCAAACATATTCCTCCCTTCCCCCAGTCTGTAACAGCATTTCCACTTCTGTTCACTTCCCAAGCTGATGGATGCTTCACCTTCCTCTCTGCTGATGAGTTGGCAAGAGTTGGCCAAAGTGTCCAGTGCTTATCTGTAGTTTATGATGAAGGTGGATAGTTAAGATGCTAGGATTTAAGAATATGTGTCTATTTCCTCTTGCCTTTTAAGGTTTTTGTCGTTTGCATAAGATGCTATACAATCCCATTGTGAGCCCCAGGTTAAACAAACTTGTAATAGATCTGAGCCAAACTCAGAGAAGAATCAAGCACAGATCGATCCATAACTTGAATTGCAGCTTACAAACTGAGCTCCTCCTGGAACATCTGACATCTCTCAACCTAGAATTGCATGAGTGATACATGATAGGATAAAAAAAAAGACTACATAATTTTTAGAAAGCATGTTATATGGAGAAATATAATATAGAAACCAGCACACAGGAGTGGTTAATACTATAACAGAAACTTAAGTGGGAATATGTGTGGCAAGACATGAACAAATAGAAGTCTAGAGAATGACCATAGAACTGTTAAAAATGTTTGTGAGAACATTTTACCAAAACTGCTGAAAAAACTATCCTCTGTAGGTATGTTGACAGAAAAAGAGTACCAGCATTTTTTTAGACTACAGGTGATTTGTAGGTAGAATTTCAAATAATAAGCACCTATGGATTATTCCTGAACACAGACTTGGAAAGGGACCAAGCCCAGCTAGATTTATGGCCTGAGCAAAAGAAGGGCTGTTACAACCAGGCAAGTGAGCCCTCAGTTAATTGAGAGACTCACTAGCAGTAACATCTGCAACTACTTTTGTAGTCTATAATTTAGCAAAAGTAAAAACCCAATAATTGAAAAATAAAGATATTTGAACATATTCTAAATTCCCTATTTTTACTCTTTGTAATATGCTTACCTTTAGAATTATTGTAATCTATAGGTGTAATAAGGTTTGATATAAAAGACAGCAAGGAGTGTGAAGATAATTCTTTGAGAGTGGCAAGTATGAGCTGTGGGAAAAGAGAAGTTGAAAAGAGAGGAAATCAGTCAGGCATGGTGGTGAACACCTACAATCCCAACATTTGTGGGGCTGAGACCACAGTATCGCAGGTTCAAGTCCAGCCTCAGCAATTTAGTGAAACCTTCATAATATAAAACCTTGTTTAAAAAAAATAGTGCTGGGGAGCCGGGCGTGGTGGCGCATGCTTATAATCCCAGCATTTGGGAGGCTGAGACCGGAGGATCTGGGTTAGCAGCCAGCCTCAGCTACCTAGTGAGGCACTCCGCAACTTAGTGAGACCCGGTTTCAAAATAAAGAATAAAAAATAGGGCTGGGGGTATAGCTCAGAGGTAGAATGCCCCTGAGTTCCATCCCCAGTACCACAAAAAAAAAAAAAAAAAATAGGGCTGGGGTTGTAGCTCAGAAGTGGGATGATCCTGAGTTTAATTGCTAGTAGTAAGAAGAACAACAACCAAAAAGAAGAAGTCAAGATAAAAGTATTGGAGAAAGAGAAAGAATGGTTAGACAGGAGGATAGAAATGATTGACATTAGTATACATCCTATGAATGTCGGGTTCAATAGACTGAGTAGTCACATTCTCTATTATCCAATAACAGTTATTTTGAAACCAGAATATGAGTACACACGTTTTTTGAGTACTTAGATATTTGCAAAATATTATGGTCAATCTGAGAAACACAATGTTAAGTCTAAATCCCAAGTTCACGAAGTGCATAAATATTAAATCAATGCAAATAACAGAATGGTTACTTGCATACTAAATACTACACGCATTCCCCCAGTGTTCTTCTTCTGGTTCTCAAGTGTTTTATTTTACTCCAACATTGTAACCTCTATAACAATAATTCTACTGTATTAGAAAAAAAAAATCAGAAAATTCACTCCGCCTCCCTTCCTCCTTATTTCTCTTTCCTAACCTTCCACCTTCACTAAAAAAGGGAAGGTGTATTTTATAAATCTGAACACTGGCATGTAGCCTTGATTGCTTTTTGTAAAGCTGTTTAAATGATTCATTATGGATGTGTTACCGGTATCTTGCTATCTGTGGGCTGTGACGCTTTCCAAAGAAGTTTAAAAATAAATAAATAACAAGGAAACTTTTAAAAATGCATTGGCCTATTGCTTTGGGGTTTGAAGTAATCATAGAGAAAATGCTTTGTTGGCTGATTTCAGGTTATGGACTGGGCGCCTTTCTCCAAGTACAGTCATAAAATTGCTTTGCCATTTTTTTCAATTACCAATAAAACTTGTCAAAGAGCCATGCTCAAAAGTGAGTCGTTAGCTAAGTCAGCTCTTTTATTTATATTTAGTAGACCCACAGTACCTCTAGCGTTTAATATTCCAACCAAGATATAAGCATTCAAACAATTATCTATTACCCTCATGCCACATAATGCTTAAAATATTTTTATTCACCTGATCCCTATAAAATCTACTTAGATAATTCTACAAAGGGAAAAATTTACCATTTTTTCAATCATAGATGCCATGCTAAGGAAAATATCCTTGATGCAACAAATTACCATAATATCTGAAACATGGTGGGTAATGTAAGCATGTGTCAGTACAACAAAATTGTGTTTATTAAGGCACTCAAAAGATTTTTTTGGTTAGTTCAGAGTAGTAAAGTAAGGCTATGTTTCTTCAATAACAAAGTTTTTCTAATGACAAACATGAGTTCTTATAGCAACTGTTCTTAATCATTAGTGTTGACAGCAAATATGTTGCCACCTGTGACCTGCAACATTTTCAGCATCAAATAATATTGGAAGAATAGGGAAGAGCAGTGCTAGATTATATAAGGATTCTACAGAGGAAGAAACATGCTGATGGCATGCCATTTATAAAAGGGCACAAGAGATGGTGGCGCAGAGCCTAAGTGAATTCTATGCTGAAAGACCAACTCATGAAATCCACTGATGTCCTTGTCTATGTACCATCGCAATCCTGTTCAGATTGTGCATCCCTATGATTTTAAAAAGCCAGACTCCTAAATAAGGAACGAGATCTGATGCCTATTCGATCTCCATAGTTATAGGTATGAAGGAAAAATAATGTGTTTTGTTACACCATTGGATTCCCTCATTCATGATGGTGAATCAGGAGACTCAGGATTACATGGAAACAGAAAAATGCAAGAGGCCAAAAAAAAAAAAAAATAAGGTTAAAATACATTTAAGACAAAGGTAGACTTCCATATTCATGAGTAACTATGTCTCCTTCTGTTTTCTGTCCAATATAAGTTCTGTACACTATTCACACATGTCAACGAACACAGTGGATTAATGAAAAAAGCATAGTCTTGTGACAAGTAGAACAAAGTGCAAATCGCTAGCCATTTTCAGCCCAGGCAACTTATCCCATATGTCTGGGCCAGAAATAAAGGATTTATTTTGCTACAACAAGCACTGTGAGCTTCTACTTGAAGCAGTTCCTCCTGTCTCTATACAATCCCAAATATCATGGGTCCTAGGTGAACACTACATGAGAACCCATATATATATATATATATATATATATATATGCTCAACACTAATAGTTAGGCCTTAGCAAATCAGCCATTTTTACTCTGCAAAGAAAACTCTGAGAAATGACTGGACAGCAAGAGAATGAGAGGCATTCAAGTATCAGAGAAGAGTGCTTTGTCCAAAAATTCAATTCCTTATCCTTACTGATTCTTGAATCAACTTGAATTTAACATGAGTAATCATCCTATCAACCAACCACTTTTACTAATTTCATCAAAGAAGCTGAGATCGGATCCATTGAATCAGCCTTTTGTAGCATTTAACTAAAACTACTAATTTAGCCTCAGCAATGTAGCAAGACTCTCAGCACCCTGGAGAGATCCTGTTTTAAAAACAAAGAAAAAATAAAGAAAGGCTGGTGATATAGCTCAGGGACAAAATGCCCTTTGGTTCAATCTCCTGTATCACACACACAAAAAAAATAAAATTAAAAAAAGAAAGAAAATTATAGGTAACAACAGATAACCCAAAAGTCAACACCAGTCTCCAGAGGATAAATATTTGATGACTCACTCTATCCTAATATATATGAACATACAACCTGAAGGGATATGGGACCCATTGGCTTAGGATATTTTGTTTAAACTTGATTTGGATCTTTAAACATTGGTTTACTTAAACCACATGAGAAGTATCAAGAAGTAGTCTCAGTATAATATCCACATATAACACAAACCACAGCTGCTTAGACATCAAGAGAGGGCATGTGTTTACATCAGTCAGACTTAAGCAAGATGTGCTGGTCTGCTTGATTATATACATCTTAGTCATGTCTGCATTTGGTAGCTACAGCTAATGGCACCAGGCACAGCACGATAGATAGATTAAGATTGGCTATGTTCACCGTAGGTTATTTTTATGTTACTGGCATCATTCCTCATGTTCATAGGATGTGCTTGATGTATTCTTTTCCCAAATGTCACACGATTTGGTACAGTAGTAAATCCACCACTTCTCTACTGACCCCTCCTCTACCTAGATCTTTCATTTACATGGACAAGTGCAAGAATATCAAGAGAATTTTAATACAGTTTACAAAGTTACTCATGGTATCTCTCTTGTTGGCTTATGTGAGACACTATTGGGGAACTTGGAAAACAGTGTGCCCTACCAAGCATTCATTTATAATCTAGAACTGTCTTAATCCATCATTAGAACTAGTTGAATGAAGCCAGGCATGGTGGCGCACACCTGGAATCCCAGTACTTTGGATACTGAGACAGGAGTATCACAGGTTCACCGACAAGCTCAGCAACTTAGTGAAATATTGTTTCAAAATAAAAAGGTAAAATAAAGAGCCAGGGGTGTGGCTCGGAATTAGAATGCTCCTGAGTTCAGTCCCCAGTATCTCACTAACACACACACACACACACACATACACACACACACACACACACACTAGACTTTCAGACTTACTTACGAGAGGGGGATACCAAAGTTGTGATAGAATCAGAGAATGAGCAACTTAGCCCAACTTCAGACAGTCAGGGAGACTTTCTGGAGGAGATGATTTCTAACTTGACTCTTGAAAAGAGATTATGATTATTTTAGCAAAGGAAAGAAAGGTCATTGTCTATAGGAAGTCAGAAGAGCAAAACTAGAGAAAAATGAGAGAACACCATAACAACTAGTAGCCAAGGTGATTAGTGTACTACTGTATCCACAGGTGATTCCTAAGTAATAGGTAGGTGTCAACCGATGGTGTCTGCTCATTTGTCATGTTAAATGATATGCATTTTACCCCTATAATTAAAATAATCTTTTTAAACGTGACTTAACTCTACTTAGCCTTAATTTAAATTGCTTTAATTCTGAAAGTTATTATAAAATATGTATTTTCCTCATTCTGATCTGTTATAATTGTTGGCCATGAATATGTTAGGATAAAGGGCTAACATCTGGATATTATTGTGAATTTGCCTTAAGGGATAGATTTCAGAATGACTTGTATAAAAAATACCCATATAGCTTTTCTCATTTGAAAGAACACACTGTTTGTGTGTATGTGTGTGTGTGCGTTTTTTTCCAAAATAGAGAAAAAATCAGGACACATTGGAATTAGGCAGATGTCACTCATTATTCATCAAACATGGTCTCAGCCATTTTCTCTAAGAGAAAAGAAATGTGAGAAGTTACTTCTTGCATATATATCTCATAGCCCTTTAACATTCTTAAAGCGACAGCACATTTATGCATAAATATTTAAAAAAAATCTTTCAGGCATTGATTTCTGCTTATGGGTACAGAATGCAAAGACAGTAAGAGAGTCTTCATGCAGTAACTAAAACTCCAGCTGCTGATTTTGTAATCCAGAAAAGTTCACAGAGACAATAGGGCCTGATCCCACACACTTGCTCTCCCTTCACTTCCTCTGTGTGTTCAGATAAATGCGTGCTGCATAACTCTTTTCTTAATTGTAATTTCTTAATTAAGTTAATAGGGACAAGCACTGTGAATATGCATCTCATGGTGTGAAGAAAGTATCACCCACCTAGTAACACATCCCCTACTGGGGTGATAAAATTAACAGAACTGTAATTAAATATGTAGGAACTGTTGGTTCCAGAAGTTTCCTTTTGACAGTATTTCATAAAGTGATTAAAGGCCTTCTAAAGGAGAGACCTTACACTGCCTTATGATTGAAGAGCCTCTATAGTAAGGGTTATTTTATTAATGTTGGTTTGTGTAATGGTAAATGCTATATCAGCCTTCTTAGAAAACATTGAAGATATACATACATAAATATCCACTGTGTGTGTGTGTGTGTGTGTGTATGTGTGTGTGTGTGTGTGTGTGTGTGTGTGTGTGTGTGTGTGTTACTAGGGATGGAACTCAGAGGCATTATACCTCCAAGCTATGCCTCCAGCCCTATTTTATTTTTTATTTGGAAACAGGGTCTTACCAAGTTGCCAAAAGTCTCACTAAGTTGCTTAGCTTCTATCCTGTGATCCTCCTGTCTCAGCCTCTCAAGTACTGGGATTACAAGCATGTGCCACCATACCTGGTTTCCATGATTTTTTATGTCTAGGCTGGGGAAGATTCCAATCAGTTGATAACAATAGTCACAGTATTGTCTGTAAAAAACTTTTTGAGTTTATTAAATATTTGATTATAAGCCAGATGTGGTGGCACATGCTTGTAATCCCAGTACCTGGGAAGTTGAGACAGGAGAATTGTAGGTTCATGGCCAGCCTCAGAAACTTAGTGAGACCCTGTTTCAAAATAAATAAATAAATAGGGCTGAGGGTGTAGTTCAGATGTAGAAAGTCCCTTGGTTCAATCACCAGTAACAAAAAATATATGATTATAATTATATTTTATTGGTACATTATAATTATAAATCATAATGAGGTTCAGAGTGGTAGAAACATACCGCTACACAGTATTTTTTATATATTTTTTCAAATAAGTGCCTTTGCAGTTTTGAAAATATTATACTCATCTATAACTGTTCAGTAATTGTTCACTGACAAGAAGTGACAGAGTTGTAAAAATGAGAGTTTATGGAATGAACTCATGGAAGTAAAGAGTGATTCATGGCTACCAAG
>PVLC010000741.1:19355-181403 GCA_004027655.1 Graphiurus murinus
GTGACTGGCTAATTTCACTTAATAAAGCACTCTTCAGGTCCATCCACATAGGCACAGATAGAAATTTCCTCAATAAGACCTTAAAGGCTCATGAAATTAAAATAAGAATTAATAAATGGGATGGTATTAAACTAATAGTAGTGCAGAGATTCTTTGGAAAACTGGAAATGTATCCACCATATCCACTCCCGGGTATCTTTCCAAAGAGACTGAAATCAGAATATGGCATATCCATGTATATAGCAGCAGAATGTACAATAGCCAAACTATGGAATCAACCTACGTGTCCATCAACAGAAGAATGGATTACAAAATTATTAGATGTAAGCACAATGGTATTTTACTCAGCAATATTTGCCTTTTTTTAATGGACATGTCTTTTTAATACACATGCATTCATTTGGATGGGCTAAATTGTACCCTAGGACAAATAGTTGCCCAATCTCTATGACACAGCCCAAAAGAAGTTTATATTTTGCTCAGACTATATACAGTGAGTTGACAGGGGGACTCTAAATAGTGTCACAGTGATGGGAAGAGAATTTAGTAAGCATCACACACACACACACACACACAATTAAATTTGTTCTGAATATTATGATGAGGTTCAAAACTTCTAGGCAGAAGAGATCACATTTATCCAACAGACATGTATCCTTCCACAACCTATATTTATTGTATTGTGCCTTTCATCTTGAAGTGCTTCCGAAATTGATTTACAAACTCCGTGTACTTCAATAATTTTCATTTCTGAAATGCACTTCATCTGTTATGCATACATATATTGAATTTTATGAGTTTCAGGATATGGCAGAGTAATCCCCAAATATAACTGAATTTGAAATACCATTTTATGGCTTCATGAAAACAACATGATAAATTGCTGACTCTGGTTTGTGTGACAAATCTCTCTTTGCAGTAAGTGGATTTCTAATTGAAATGTACACTTCAACTTGCAGATAGCAAATGGCAAAAAATACCAACGAGGGGGTAATGAATGGAAGATGCATTAGTTAGCAAGAAATTTATTGTTTTGCCACCACACGTAGAAAAACAAGTTAGGTGCTGTATGGGGGGAAATAAAAAGTGCAGCTTTTGGCCTTGATAATCATAGGAATTAATTTGCACTGACAAAAGCATACCCACATCTGGATTCGAATATTTTCCTTAAGTAGAAAACTGACAGATGTGAGCAAGCATATGGCTCCCATTCAATTCACAAGTGCTGAGTGAGTGCAGTGGAATAGAATAATCAGAGCAGGGCTAAATTGCTTAAATTCCTGGAAGAAGTACATCTGAACCAGGATTTGCATGGCAGAAAAGTTAAAATATTTTTAGTACTCACAGTGGACTTATCGATACACACGTTAGTATTCTTAGCATTGCATTTATTTTACTAAATTATACCAACCGTGCATTTTACCACCCATCCATGCACTCAACTCACATATCACATGTATCAGATAAAGTGATAGAAGTCAATGACAAATTGAGCAGCAAAACACACTCTATACCCATAAGAGATGGCTATGATTAAAATGATAAATTTTTACTCCTGGATAATAAGCACAGATTTAGACAATATACATTTAAAAACTTAGTAGGTAAATTTTGGGCAATAATCGCATTGAAGATTGTAGACCTTATAGTATAAATTGTGTTCTACACCTTCCAACAATATATTGAAGCCTTAACTTACAGTCCTTCAAAATATGACTCTTTTTAAATAGTAGATAAGAACTCAACAAAGGTAATAAAAGACATGAGGTCATGAGGGCAGACCCTAATTTAATATGTCCAGAGTCCTTATGAGAAGAAAATAGGACACACACAACACACAGATTGAGGGGTGACCCTATGGGAACAGACAAGACAGTCACCCCAGGGAGATAGACCTTCCAAAACTAAGAAACCCTGATCTTGGACTTGAAGTCAACAGAACTGTGAGACAATAAATTTCTGTGGTTTATCCATATCGGCTGTGATGTTTTGTCATGGCTACTTTAGCAAACTAGTCCACTAGATTCGATAAATATGTAAATAAAGTTGTAAATGATCCTCTTATCTTGACCTCTCACTAGACTGTATTTTTCAGGAATTGAAACCCTGATGGAATGAAGGAGGGGGGCTTCAGGAAGGAAGGCAGGTTGGATAAGATTGGATGAAGGAAGCACTTCAAAGGACACGATGTACATATACAAAATTATCAACACCAATCTCAATATCATGTTTGAGGGCGCAGGGGGCTACCACTCTGGACTCCATCATGATTTATGCTTGCGTTGCACCTATAAAAATAAATAAACCATAAACATACTTTTTAAAAAGTGTCTTAGTAACAACATCCTATGCATTCATTATCATCAAAATATTGACAGAAATGGTTTAAAATGTCTATTAAAGAAATTGCAGCAAATATATATTTCCAGATGGATTTTCATTAAGAAATTGGAAACATGTTGCTACAAAAACAATTTAACCCTCAGATATAATGAATTACATTTTCAAATGCAGAGAAAGTAAGGGTGCTTATCATCAGGTAAGAAATGGACAAAATTAATAGGGCTGCGGGAAGGAAAATCATTAAATACTGAAAAAAAAAAAAACCAAGAAGGTAACTTTCATTCATATTTATGATTAAAACTTCTAAAATAACATATCAAGTAAATCGCATGAAAGTTCACCTGTGCTATTTTTTAGTATATTTAATGCTCACTGTTTGCTTATTCTAGAGGTTAGATGTCAGTGTTCCCGTGTGTCAGGTCACTTACCAGCTAGTCAGGTACAGTGAGAGAGGTGAAGTCCAGCTGGCTTCCTAGGCATCATATTTCAAGGTTTGTAATGTGCATAGTCTTCACAACAAGAAATGAAGCACCAAGCCCCATCATTGGATGCCAGTTGAAACAAAGAGATAATGGTCTAAACTATCTACTCACTTCTTTTGGAGTAAGCAAAGAGACAGTATAAGTTACAATTTTCCAAACTACTTTTCTAGGAGTCGTCATTGTAAACGAAATCAAAGGAGTTCCTAAAAGTCTTCTGTGAGCTCCTTTCACAAAAACATAATAGCGCTAGCCTACAGAAAGGATTTTCAATCATGACATAAAGGAAATATTGCCTTAATTTATCCTCTAGACAGAATAGATGAGAGCTGAGTTTGCCTTCAAATATTTTCAACAACCTGGGTCTTGAGTGCTTCATCAATTTGAAAAAGCGTGGAGATTCTTTTAGAATCAGTTTGCTACATCAGTATCTGGGGTTTGCTATAAATACTCATAGCATATCACACAGAAGAGGGATATAAGTGTTTCTCTCTTAAAGATTCCCATTGATTGTATTCAAACCCTCAAATATATCCTCACCTCTAACAGGCTTTCTTAAAAATTGTGTAGTCATTTCCCAGTTTTAAAGAACCAGACAAACTACTGCCTTAAATTTGTAAATCCAAGCCGGGCGTGGTGGCGCACGCTTGTAATCCCAGCATTCGGGAGGCTGAGACCGGAGGATCCGGGTTCGCGGCCAGCCTCAGCTACCTAGTGAGGCACTCTGCAACTAAGTAAGACTCGGTTTCAAAATAAAGAATAAAAAAATATAGGACTGGGGGTGTAGCTCAGAGGTAGAATGCCCCTGAGTTCAATCCCTAGTACCGCAAAAAAAAAAAAAAAAAAAAAATTGTAAATCCATTCAACTAAATTCACTTTTGATAATCATAAATAATCAATATAGATTAGGGAAAATAAAACGCTGTGCTTAATATTTGGATCTCATGCAAAAATTAAATAAAGATTACATTGATTTTCCTAAAAATATAGGCAATTAAATAGAGTGTTTCTCATTAATTATACAGTCAGTAGTGATAACAGTTCATTTTAAGTATACGTGGGTTTTCTTCTTATTGCCCTATTGATTTTGATTAAGAATTTTGATTGTGAGATTAAAATTAGAAGCTATGAAGGAATCTATTTAAAAAAAATTGAGCATCTTACCTCATAAAAATTATAGTTCTTGGCTTGTCTTTTAATTTATTCAAGTTTTTATCTGATACCAGAATGTGACCAAGGAAATTTTAACTAAATGTATCAAATGCTTGCTTAAGTGGTTCAAACATCTGCATTATGCAGATTAATTTGGAAAAAAAAAAAAACAGATAGAAGCCAGGCATGGTGGTGCATGCCTGTAATTCTATACTTGAGAAGCTGAGATAGGAGGATCACAGGTTTAAAGGAGAACTTGTTTCCAAATAAAAGATAAAATAAGACTGGGTGTGTAGTTCAGACAAAGTGACCATGGGCTCTCTCCTTATCACTACACACACACACACACACACACACACACACACACACACACACAATAAAAGCAGTAACACAGAGTAAATATCAGATTAGTGTACATTTTTATATTTTTATTAATTCATCACAATATTTTTTCACTATGATAATTCATTCAATTTAAGAATTCATACAAAGGAATTGGGACTTTCAATTAGGTTATAAATTAATCATGTTTTAACTACATGAGATGTGTAAAGTTTCATGAGCTTTATATCTGTATTTTAACAGCTGAGAAGATGACAAAATGGTATTGGTGGTTGAAACTATTACAATGTTTTCCATTTTCTAGTCATCATCCTAAGAATTTTAAATATAACAAGTAAGTGAATAAGAAGAAAATGATGTAATGACTAATATTATTATTGTTTTTTATTTATTTTTTTACTATTGGGTATTGGACCCAGGGGAATTCTACCTCCCAACTCCACTTCCAGTCCTATTTTTTATTCTTTATTTTGAAGCAGGTTCTCACTAAGTTGCAGAGAGCCTCACTAAGTAGCTGAGGCTGACTGAGAATACTTATCCTCCAGTCTCAGCCTCCCAAGTGCTAGTATTACAAGTCTGCGCCACCACGCCCAGCTTTATATTATTACTTTTAATATGAGAAAGATTGATGTTAAAAAGTCCACAAATGTTAAATAATTAAAAAACATATTTGTATGTATTTTTTCTTTTTATTTTTTTAAAGTACTTCCATTGGGATATTGTAATTATACATCGTAGATTCAAAGTAATACAAAGATACTCATATCACGTGGTTTATTTCCTTCTGCATCCTACCACCACCTCACACTCTCTCCTTCCTCTGGATACATGTTATTGAGATTAGCAGTGATATCTTCAGGTATGGACATAAAATTTTTAAACTGGTTCTTTCCTCAATCCTCCTCCCTCCCACCTCTACCCTCTAACCTCGTTCCAACTATGCCACTGGTCTCTCTCCTCATTTATCTGAAGTCCTTTTTGTTTCTTATTTATTTTCTCTCTAGTTTCCACATATGAGAGAAAACACGTGACCCTTGTTTGACTTTGTTAGACTGACTCTCACCTAGTATAATATTCTCTAGTTCCACTCATTTTCCTGCAAATGACTTAATTTGCTTCTTCTTTTTGGCTAAGTAAAATTCCATTGTGTGCACATACCATATTTTCTTTATCCATTCCTCTTTTGACAGGCACCTAGGTAGATTCCTGAAAAGGCTTATTTGGGCTCCGGTCTCAGAGGAAAATATTTTTTTTAAATAAAAAGTTCCAAGAATTATAATTACTGGCTCCAAGATAAGCAATATTTTAAAGTATTTTATGTGTACTACAAAAATAGTATTCCTACCCTTGAATTCAAACTGAAATTTCTCTAATGATAGATTGATACCTGATATTCCTAAGTACACTACTTATTATCATTACTTATAATATGAATTTAATAATTACACTTATTTTAATTAATTTTCCTTTGTTTTGGCAAGTTTATGAAAAATTTCATATGATTTATAACAATTATTATTTTGCATATTGAGAATTATCTATCTATGAATTTTGCCAATTTTCTTTTTCTGGCGGGATAGTATTTCATTAATTTTTATTTATTTTTTACAAACTATATATTTTGCTGGAAAAAAAAAAAAAACAACTTTGCCTTATATGTTGTGGCTATGTTCCCAATTTGTGATTTGATTTTGAATTTGGTACAGAGATGTCTGTGTGTGAGTGTTTTCAGTTTTATTTAACTAAATTGAGAAATTTTCTTTAAGATTTATAGATGTGATACATATCTTTTTGAGGGAGAATGACCCTTTAAAATAGCATGGATATAGACAGATCAGATATGAGTGAACTATGTTTCCACAGTTTTTCCCTGGGCAGCTGGATCTGAAGAGAGTTTACTCTTGAGATACAGAAGAATAGGAGAGAACTTTATCAAGTTACGTGAAAATAAATTAATTTTTGGCAACTGTGCTTTGATATTCTCTCCAATGTAGAGTTCTTAATATATAGAGCTTATAAATTGGACATGAAACCTCAAATTCAGCGAAGAGGCCTAGGATAGTGTTATTTGTACGTGGACTATCACAGATGGCTCTACTGTCAAAGCAGATGCACCTGGACGATAGATCTAACTCAGCGTGGAACTTCTCTAATGATTAGTGGAGGATATAAGCAGAATGTCGGAATGATTGCAGCTTCACAATATTAATGTTTCAAATAATCACCGACCCAGAGAGGCAGATTCCAGGACAACATTAAAAAAAATCAAACAAAGTAAGACAAAACAAAACAGAGCAAAATCAGACTAATTTTCCTTGACGGGATGAATTTTGATTTTGGAGGTGTGGCTAACTTTCATTCTCCAGTCTGCTTTGTTCCATAGTGTATAATTTCCAGGCTTATTTTCAGTAAGCAATGTAGGTAAATATAGATATGGAGAATATCCTGTTAAACACATTCATAGATAAGCACTTCCTCATATATGTTGCAACATTAAATTTCACAGGAGTGGGAACAAGCAGAATTCAATGAGGTTAGCATTATTTCTTGTGTGCTCAGGAAAGAGGGATTAGATACATACCTTTTCTCAACTCATTTCTTCCCAGAATCATCAGTATACAGATTGTATTTTTTTAAAAAATTGTGGTACTGGAGTTTGAATGTAGGAACATTCTACTTCTTAGCTACATCCTCAGTCATTATTCTTAATTTTGAAGCAGGGTCTCACCAAGTTGCGGAAAAGTCTTGCTAAGTTGGTAATGCTGGCCTCGAATCTGTGATCCTACTGTTTCAGCCTCCCAAGCACGAGGATTATAAACCTGCATCACCATGTCCGGTACAGATGATATTTAAAGCAATGCTATCGCATAGATTCATATAGTCAAAGTTTCCCATCAGAGCAAGACAAGAATTGCAACCTGCTGTCAGCTGCCATCATCCAGGTACAAAGTAGAGACAGCATTGGACTTAACAGAGCTTGCTGTTCTGTAAGGCAAATGCAATGAAGAGAAATGTAAATTCAAGAGTGTGTGTAAAATTGTGTTAGGGTTGGGAGAGGGACTAAGAAAACAATACTAAATTATAAAGAACCTACAATTAATATGCTCTTATTACTTGCTTGTCACAAGTTCTGAATATCTGAGACCCTAATTGAGTGAATGTTAGAATGGCTGAGGATGTAAAACAATAGAGAACAACAAAATATTATTATACTGTTATTTAATATAATGGATAGAGAATCCTTTATTTTATGAATGTCATAATTTTTCAGTTCAGCATTACGGACAGGAAGAGCTACTTGATATTCCTATATTCTTTCTAGATTCTGAAAATGGATTTTACTGTCAATCTTGGTTTGCAATAAGACTAAGAATTGTGGCATTTTCAGATATATGTGAATATTCATGTAAATACTATAAATGGGTGTGAATTCATATGTGTGCATGTTTTAGTTGGAACACGGAAAAATATACTCCTTAAGAATGGCTTACTTCCACTTTCAGGTAGAAGCATCTTATTTTGAAAATGAGCACATCTAAACAGAAACAGCCTCGCTAATGTCCATTCTCTGACAGACACTGCTTATTTTGTTTTACTAGGATGTGTGTTTGAATTTCAGAGAAAAATTAAGGCCCACATGTACCAAGTCCATTTATCTACATCACATATGCAAAGTTCATTGGACTTCATGAGCATTGCATTTAAATTAATTGAGAATGAAAGCTTTACTATCAAGGATGGGGACAATATGTGTTTTACTCCAAAACAAACTTAAGCATAATTATAGGCTACCAATGAGAAATTATATTATGGTAACCATCTGTGAAATGTGTCTGCCCAGAACCTCAATTTGGTATCGCTTCACATTATACATCATACCTTCCCTAGGTAGATTCAAAGAGTGATGTTTCCCTGGATAACTTGCCACAAGAGTAAATGCTAAAAAGAAGTATTTACTTCCATAGAAGTCTTGAAATTTGGAATGCAGTTTGGGGCATGGTCCTTGCTTTTTTTAGGAGTATTCATTGTGAAAGTTCCTGATCTTTCTGTAGAGCTTTGGCAGGGATGTTAGCTGTGTAGAGCCTGGGTCCTGGTCTTTTGAGTATGCAATGGTGTGCCATAGCTGAAATTACTGTTGCTAGAAAAAAATATTGGTGGTAACCTTTAGATAATTCTTCTGACTATCTATTGCAAAGTTTGACTTCTTGACCCTTTCAGAAACAGACAACACATAGACTCTAACAAGGCCCTTTCTGCTTAAGATACAGTGGATTCTGTTATTAATTATGCAAACACAAAACAGTCATATCTGCTCAATTCCAAGCAATTGGCACACAAATACTTAGCCATATGTGGCAAAAGTAATTGTCTAGATTTTTGCCTAGAATGAATTCATGTGTTCTGTCCAGAGAATTAGCACTAATTCCCTCTTTCACATCCTGCACCATTCTTGTCTTCTGTTTTATGCACCGAGAATGCCTTTTTCTAAAATAACTTTCCTACGAACTTGTTCAAATTTGTTTTAAATGCCAAATATTAGCTGAGCTTGGAGGTGCAGGACTGTAATCCCAGGAGTTGAGAAGCTGAGACAGGAGGATCACAGGTTCAAGGTCAGCCTCAGTAACTTATCAAGGCTCTCAGCAACTTAGTGAGACCATTTTTTAAAATAAAAAGTAAAGTATAGCTGGGTGTGGTGGTGCACGCTTGTAATTCCAGTATTTGGGAGACCAGAGGATCCGGGTTCAAGACCAGCCTCAGATACCTTGTGAGGCCCTCCGCAACTTAGTGAGACCCTGTTTCAAAATAAAGAGTAAAAAATAGGGCTGAGGGTATAGCTCAGAAGTAGAATGCCCCTGAGTTCAATCCCCAGTACCACACACACACACACACAAAAAAAGTAAAATATAGCTAGGAGTGTAGCTTGGAGGTAGAACAACCTTGGGTAAACAAACACACACACACACACACACACACACACACACACACACACACACACAGTCTTTTTTATTATATAGCTAAGATGTACCTCTTATTTGGCCAGCCAAGTGTTGGTTAGAAGGCATTTAAGGCATTTAGCTTATTGTAGTGGTTCTATGTTCACTCTGTACTGTAGATTCCCTTGCTCAAAAACATTCTCTGTACAATAAGAAGGAGATTTCCATTTCCATGATACGGAGCAACTGTCTTTCATGCTAAATACACACACACACACACACACACACACACACACACACACACATATTGGAGATGGCTGGAGAGTTTTCTACTCTCATCCTTTGAGAAGAGAGAGAAAATTTCTGATTGAGGTAGGGGTGGTGTCAAAAAAAACACACTAGTTCCCCAGTGAAGTGAAATACTTATATTGCAATGCTTCATTCTTCATTCCAGTCTTTAACAAGATGCCTCTTCAGGTAACTATTTCCATTTTCTTGGAGATTGAGCAATGGGGACCACACCAAGGAGAGGGTTGCAGGACAGAGTGTTCATGAATGAATTGATAAGAACATTCTGGACGAATTCCAGAAGTGAGCATTCAAGGCTCCTCAGAATTCTAAAATCATTTTGAAAAATATGAGAATTGCTCAATAGGGGTAAAGATTTGGAGCCTTGGGAGATTGAGACAGGGAAATAACAGGTTCAAAGACAGTATCAGCAAGGTAGGCAACCTAAGGCAATCCATCCTGTTTCAAAACAAAAAATAAAAAGGACTGGCGATGTACCTCTGAAGTAGAACATCCCTGGGTTCAACCAATCCACAGTACTACACACAAAAAATCAAAACACAACCCCCCTCCCTCCAAAAAAAAAAGATTTGAAGACAATGTCAGTAAGGAAAGCAATGAATAAGTAGGTGAAGTGAGAGAAAGATTGGATGATTCCCAAGATGCCAATGCCCCCAATCCCACGAATAAAGAATGTAAGCTGGTTTGTAGGATTCATTTGGTATATATACAAATTTGCATTAAAGGGCTGAAACAGAGCACAGAAGAACACTTGAGTCAGATTTTTAAACTTCCTCTGCTTCTTAAGTTTTATGCTGAGTAAGCAACATAAGAAGTCAATTGTAAAAATAAGTGCATAAAAATAAGCTCCTTCCTATGCACTGCTCCATTCTTTATTTTGGGAAAGTATGAGGATACATTGATTATGTGGATAATTTAGTACACAAAATCTGTAGCATGGATTTGGCTAGATGATTTGAAACTTTTAGAGACCCAGAATTTCCTTATATGAAGGCAAAACACACTTTCTGAATTGAAGAAAAATTCTCATAAGAACTCAATTATGTACAATAGTAAGAAAAATAGTATATATATATATATATATATATATGTATTATACATACCTATATGTATATAACTTAATTTTTTATTCCTAATAACATAATATTCCTATTATAATATATATATAATTTATTATAAGGTATATTGCAGGGTGCAGCCCTGCCATTGGAGGCAGTGGGGTCGGGGGTCCCTCGATACGTGTGGATTGAGACGAGGTTGCAAGAATACGCTCACACCCAATGCAGTGAAGAAGCGCATCTGTTTTATTCTTTTTCAGTCGTTGTTTTATACTATTTTTTTTACAATGAGGCATATAGAACAGGAATTTTTACAGACTTGTTTTTCCAAAGGTTATCTTCCACCAGTTAAGGTTACAAAACATATATAAAAATTATTTTCCATTAGTTAAAATCTTTAAAATTTTGTTTAGCCCTGTTGAGCAGTGTTCTGTCTTATCTCAGGAAGTTAGGGGGTTCCAGGTGGGACCAGGTAGTAGCTATTTAGATAAACTAGCAAATCCTGCTTCTAGACTAATGCTTATAAAAGGTTAATGCATTGGTTTGTCTTGAGGCACTGCTTTTTTTTTTCTTTCTTTTTTTTTTTTTAGCTAAGAGATCAGTATCTGTCAGGCCACATGTTTCTAAGAAGTTTTCTTTTATAATTAATATAAAAGCAAAATCCAAAGCATCCAAAATTCCAGAATATAATAATACAAAGTGAGATATGCCAGGATGCCACGCAGTCCTTCTTTTGGAATCATCTGCCTTGCAGGACTCCAGCCTTGCTCAAGATCCAGCTAGTAAGGAGCTGTGGCAGCATATGGTAAAATGTATTAAGTTTTCTATTTTTAAATTTTTACTGTTATATTGCAGTTAGCTCCCCTTATGTCCACCTGTGATGCAGGTTTTAGGAGATACTTATTTTTATTTAATTAGGGGATCCTGTGAGCAAGCTTAACCATAATCAACCACACAGCAATGATAGGGATGGTAGGAAACTCTCAAATAAAAAAAGAGAATGTTAATGAAAAGAGAAAAAATAATTCTGCAATTAAAGGGCAGGGGCCATCCTATTTATGCCATTAGAAAACAGAGATTTTATCTGGGTGTGGTGATGCATTCCTGTAATCCCAGTACTTGAGAGGTTGTGATGGAAAGATCATAGGTTCAAAGACAACCTCAGTAACATAGCAGGACTTTCAGCAACCTAGTAGACATATTTCAAAACAAAACAAACAAACAACAACAACAAGTAAAGCACTGGAGGTATAGCTCAAAGGTAGAATGTCCTTAGGTTCAATCCCCAGTAGCACAAACAACATAAAATAAAGCAAAAAATAAGGTGGGGGGGAAAGCCAGGCGTGGTGGTGCACATGTAATCCCATACTTGGGAGGCTGAGACAGGAGGATCCGGGCTCGCAGCCAGCCTCAGCTACTTAGTGAGGCTCTCCATAACTTAGTAAGACCCTATTTCAAAATAAAGAATAAAAAATAGGGCTGAGGGTGTAGCTCATATGTAGGTTCAATCCCCAGTACCACACACACATACACACATGTCATGTAGGGGGCCTAGTCCGGCCGGCTAGACCTCGCCTCTAGATGGCACCTGGCAGAGTGCCAGAAGCAGCTACAGGTGGAAAACATTCTGGGGCTGCCCCACCCCAGAGCGCATGCACCAGCACACCCGACTCGTGGCCGGCCCAGGTGAGAGCTGTATGAGATGCCTCGTGGCTTAGGCTCGGAGTGGCTTTAAGAGCCTCCACCTCTCGCCCAGAGAAAGAGCTGCTGCTGGAGAGAGTTGTTACTGGGGAAAGAGTTGTTGGGAAGTTGGCTGACTGTGTTGTTGCTAGAGGGTTGTTGCGGTTGTTGTTGCTGGGGAAAGAGTTGCTGTTGGGGAAAGGCTGGAGTGGGTTGCTGGGGAAGTTCTGGGAGGAAAAGTTGTGGGTTGCTAGTGGAAGACGGATTGCTAGAGAGAGGGGTTATTGGAAGTCTGTTGGAAAGGCACTATTTGGAAAGACGACTTCTGTGCTGTGTTTGTTACTGCTTGTGTAATGCCCTTGATCCCAGAAAGAGAGAGATATAATAAAAGAGGTTCGAACCAGCAACATTCAGGAAGCATCTTTATTGGGGCCTCATGGCTGAGGGTTCAGCCTGGGGCGCCCGATACACACACACACACACACACACACACACACACACACACACACAAACACAGGGCAGGGGAGTGGAGAAAGAAAGAAAAAGAAGAAAAAAGAGAGATTTTCATCTCAGCTTATCATCTACCTTAACATAATAAAATATACTTCAATGGCTAAAGTAAAAGAGAAAGCCCACTTTAGGTTTTCAAAATTATAAACAAATACAAATCTAGCTTGGAAATTTTGACAGAGTCTGTGATTATTTTTCTTAATAATGAATACTCCAAATTGAGTATATGACAATATGAAAATATCCACAAATGTTATCATTTTTCTCTAGTAAAGGTATAGTTCCAAAAAAGAAATTCAACCATAAAGTGAGCTGCATGGCTGCAAGGTTCGTCATCCCTACTGCCTGTGTTGAAATTGTTCCTTTGGGTAAGAAGTGGGAAGATTAATTACCTTAGACTAATTTTAATGCATGTCTGTTCCATTAACCAGAGAATATATGAATATAGTGTTAATATCCATTAGGAAAAGAAAAAACAAAACAAAACAAAAAAAGAAAAGTTCTCACTGTTGAAAAATGAAATGAAACAAAATGAACAACAACAATAACAAAAAAAAGTCTGTGACAATGCAGGTGGTACATTACAGCATACAATCAAATTTTTACTATACGACATTTTGGAACAATGTTTAATTTTGTCACATATGGTATTTCATTTTATTATGATCTTCTATTCTCAACGGTGTAGGTAAACCACATTTCCAGATGGCAGAAATAAATATGGACTCCCCGTGATTTAAAAAAACGAACACTAGGATATTCTATCTTTGGCATACTACATAATTGCTAAACGGCAAACAAAAATCAGAGAGTTTTGAGACTATCTTTTTTTAAATTTTTTGTACTGAAGATTGAACGAAGGGCATTCTGCTTCTGAGCTCCACCTTCAGCCTTTTATATTTTTATTTTGAAACATGGTTTTCTTAACTTGTTAAGGGTCTTGCTAAATTATCATGTGCTGACCTTGGACTATGGTCCTTCCATCTCAGTTTACCATATTAGGATTAGAGGCATGTCCTACTGTGCCTGCTTTGGAAATATTATTGACTGTATTACTTCCTGACTAAATAAGTTAACATATGCTCCTGTAAGATATTTTCAAAAACTGAAATATTTGAAACATTGGGGAAAGTAGTAGACAATGAAAGAGAAAACATACATGACTTTCCAATCATAAAATATAAAATATGTTAGTACTTATATATGCCAGATTTTGTGTGGTGTCTTTTTATGTATTATAAAGAATTCATTTGTATATATTTGTCATAAATTTGGAACATTAATGAATACAGGGCTTTTCAATGTACATGCTTGCTAAGTATCATGTCTTCTATTGCTTGAAAATATAATTTAATGATTCAGTGCTATATACTTGTTTTGGTGTAAAATGCTGTAGTATCCTAAACAATTGAATAATACATATGAAGTTATTATATTCACCTTATAGAAGAAAAACAGATAAATGACTTTTCTAAAGTCAAAAAGTTATTTGATGGGAGTGTCTCTCCAGAGTTTCCTTAATAACTTTGCAATAATGTGGACAAAGTTGTATAAGTAGGTCGAACAACATAAAATATGCTGAAGTAGGTCCAAAAGAGGCTGTAAAACTTTACAATCAGATATTTTTATACTTGCCTTTGTGTGCATATGATCACACCTTTGATTGTATTCCTGAAAATCATTTTCTAGATTTTTTATATACTTACTTATTTAATATTCATAAATTCTATAGTAAAAATTGTTAATGTCCATACTCTACCAGTGAGGTCACTGAATCACAGAACAATTCCAAATCTGAAATTATTATTTATCTTATACTACTTGATTATATTTCTCTTAAATCTTTTATAAACTACTTATATAAAGTTTTTATTTTTCTATTATGCTTGCCATAGGTATTTAATCTCAACATATATCTTAAATAATCACTTTTTTCCTAACTGGCATAGTGATTATAATTTTCAAACTTATTCCATTGAACATTAGTAAATATATAGTCTATATTCTGGTAACAAGCTAGAGCATATGTTTCAAGTTTAGGGTTTGTGTCAAAAGTTGTTTATAAGAAAATATACTAAAACTTTTACAGAGAGAATTTAAAATTTTTGTAATAGTTATTTCTTCCTCTATTTCTCTATCCTCATCCCTAAAATTTCAATATCAAAAAATCAATGGCAGTTTCTGTTTTAATATTTGCCGGGGTCCAGACCTCAGAGGCAGTGGGGTCGGGGGCCCCTTGATAGGTGTGAGTTGAGACGAGGTCTCGAGAATACGTTCACACCAAATGCAGTGAAGAAGCGCATATGTTTTATTTTTTGTCAGTCATTGTTTTATACTTTTTTTTTTTTTTACAATGAGGTATATAGAACAGGAATTTTTACAGACTTGTTTTTTCAAAGGTTATCTTCCACCAGTTAAGGTTACAAAACGTATATAAAAATTCTTTCTCATTAGTTAAAATCTTTACAATTTTGTTTAACCCTGTTGAGCAGTGTTCTATCTTATCTCAGGTAGTTAGGGGGTTCCAGGTGGGACCAGGTAGTAGCTATTTAGATAAACTAACAAAGCCTGTTTCTAGACTAATGCTTGTAAAAGGTTAATGCATTGAGTTGTCTCAAGGAACTGCTTTTTTTTTTTTTAAGCTAAGAGATCAGTATTTGCCAGGCCACATGTTTCTAAGAAGTTTTCCTTTATAATTAATATAAAAGCAAAATCCAAAGCACCCAAAATTTCCAGAATATAATAATGCAAAGTGGGATATGCCACGCATTCCTTCTTTTGGAATCGTCTGCCTTGCAGGACTCCAGTGGACCTAGCCTTGCTCAAGATCAGGAGCTGTGGCAAATATTCTTAAATTTGTTCCAAGCATAACAAAGTATTTATATATTTATAAATTTTAAATTACCTCATCAAGGAGTGCCTTTTTATGTTCACTGTTTCAAGTCCTATAAATCCTATAAGAAAATAGATTATTTTTTCTGTTGTCCTTACAATTAACAGCACATATTTTTCTCATAATCTTTATCAGAATATTCTTTTGTTTTATTATTACAAGAAATCCATTTCAAATAAGAGATTTTATTGACTTAAAAAATAAAAATACTTCTACAATTGTCAGTGATTAGGATATGAAAATCTATTCACTTAAGTTAAATGTCCTTTTTCTGTTGCAGTATAAGGTAGAATTGTGAAATGATGCTCTTGGTGAGTTTCAAGAGCACTACCATGACTTCCCTGGGGTATTTAATGGCAAATGTATTTTTATCATCTTGGGGAAGAGATGGAAGTTTCATGCCAGCATTCCACATGGCTGATCATAATTAGAAAGCTAAATCCAGGCTAAAGGTTGTTGATTCATGAATTTACATTCTCCTCTAAGTACATCATCAGAACACTTAGGTCAATTATACCTTTTAAGAATTTCTGTAATGTAAGCAGTTATCTAAATCTGATTTTCTAGAAAGGCAAAAGGAATTTAACAGATTAGAATGGACATCATAATGTCCAAAATCATACTTACATGTGTCTATGAATCAGAATCTTTAATAATGTCTAATGAAACCTTTTGTGTATTTATTTAGGAGACACTTCTGCTTTGAATCATATAACAACAACTAGCCTTTGTGTGCATGTGATCACACCTTTGAATGTATTCCTGAAAATCATTTTCTAGGTTTTTGATATATTTACCTATTTAATATTCATAAATCCTGTAGTAAAAATTGTTAATGTCCATACTCTACCAATGAAGTCACTGAATCACAGAACAATTCCAGAGCTTATCAAAAGTAGCAATGCTCATAAAGGTAATGGTCTGACTTCAGAACACACAGATGATGGTAAAGACACTTTCAACCATCGAAGAATTTCTTCCATGAATTGAATTATTGGACTGTGCTCATTCTTTCTAGACCTGTGAATTTCATCATTTAATCTCAGATGTTAATCAGACATGATCTACAGTCAATTTTACATATGTCAACTTCTTGAAGGAAAGAGACCTCTATGGTTGCTTTCTTTACAAATATGGAGCACATAATTGAACAGGATGACCGAGACCATTATCTAAAAGGATTATTACTGACCAATGCAGAATTTATGGCTGTAAATGAAAAAGAGAGGGAATATCAAGCAGTGATTTCTCATGACTAAGTTAGATGTCACTGGTCAAGAGATGAGACACTAGATATAATTTAAACACAATCACAAAGTAGATGATCTATATCCTTTATTGTCTAAGAAATATGAAAGGTTGCGATTTATCTGAAATAGAAGAAATTTGAAAATTACTTGTCCACTTAAATGGAAAACAATCTTCATTGGAGAAAACAAATCAAGTATACCTTTATTGAGGAAAGTTAATTATAATACATTTAAAATAATTATAATAACAAGGAATTAATGAAGACTTCCTGTCTGAAATAAATGCTGTTTGTATAGTATGATACTTTATTTTCAATATTACATTTTAAATGTATTATTATTATTATATATTTAACTTTGAATATCAACAACTTCTGGAGGTGAGTTTGAATTGTACAATTTTGTGTTTTTCTTTTCCTATTTTATATTATACCTGTTAATTATTATGACAATTTTATTTACATTAAACAGTATATATCATAATATTAACCTGATTTTCAATAATTTTTATAACAAATTATAATGAATTTTATATTTAAAAGAAACAGAAATAAGTTGTGTTGGGTAAATTTGTGTATTGTTATTTCCTCACTATGAAATACATACATTATTGAATGGAATATATTTATAAATGAAGCTTTTTAATTACTGAAACTTCCCTTTCTACAAGGTCATCATATTAACCCTTGAGTTTCCCCTAACCTTTATTCATTTATACATCCATTTATCTATTTACACTTTTGTTTCTTTTTCTTTTCCTCTCTTTCAGTGCCAAGTTTGACCTAGGCCCTTAAGTAACTGACAAAGTTAAATTTATTTATAAAACGACATGTTGTGTTTTCATAAGGATTTATGTAATCCTTGTCCCCCTCCAAAGCACATAACATTGTATTTGGAAATAAGACTTTAAAGAGATAATTAAGATTAAAGGAGGTCTTAGGGTGGAGTCCAATCCAGTATGACTGGTGTCCTAATGAGAAGAGGAAGAGATTCCAGGGATGTTCTCATAGAGAAAGTGTCATATGAAGATGCAGCAAGCAGTCAGTCTCTGCAAAGCAAGAAAAAAGACTTTATAAGAAGCGTAACCTACTGAAAACTTGACCTCGGACCTCCAGGCTCCAGGACAGTGAGAAATAAATTCCAATCGCTCAAACTACCCTCATCTCTGCATTTTTTTTTAATGGAAACCTGAGCAGACTAATACAATAATGTTAGCAGGAGTATATTCTGTGGAGAAGAGATTCATGATCTATGAGGTCCTATAATAGGATGGATGAACAGAATTTCGAAGGTCAGAGAACACTGCCCATGGACAGGATGATTGAACTGATATGAAAGAATGTTCATGGTTAATGTGCCAAAGCAAAGGATGTCAGAAAAGAAGAGGCTGTCACAGAAGGAACAGGCCATGCAGAGATCTATTCTCTATCACTGAAGTGTTTGAAGCAGGGAGTGTTTGTGTGTGTGTGCATATGCTTGCATGTGTGAGTGTGCATATGCTTGCATGTGTGTGTGTGTGTGTGTGTGTGTGTGTGTGTGTGTATGTATGTGTATGGGTTGCCTATCTCATGTCCTTGTTAGATATCTTCAGACAAGAAACAATGGCAGCTTAGACTAAGTGGAGGTGGAGGGGATTCATTGAAAAAATTATGTTTTAGATGACAGGACATTAAGGGGAAAATTGTGATCCAGAATCCAACATCCTCAATAAATGAGAGGGAGGAGGTTGAGTCCTTCATATTTATGGTATTTTCTGTTTTCTCTGAGAGGAGAGAAAAAAGAGAGGAATGAAAGTAGGGGGCATTTTGCACTTCAGAGAATACTGAACTAGAAAGGATTTAAGTGTGCTGCACAATAATCTAAGAACTGTTAATGAAGCAGCTAATACTTAATTCTACTTTCTGTCTCTTAGCTTACTGCCATTCATCTCATTCCAAAGTGAAGTAAAAATGAGTGGTAATATACCAACTCATAATACTACTTTCTGCCTAAATTTCTCCCTAGGAACTCAAGGTATTGCATGCATATTATTTCATCAATCTTCATAACACCACAAATAAGACCACTGACATTCCAGAAACACTGGAAAAGAAGAATGAGTACTCTAAGTGCGATAATGGTCATTTGAAATTTTAGATTAGTTCTGGTAGCTCAGTGCAAGCTCATTAGGCAAAGGTTTGGTTTAAGAAATATATTTTACTAACTTTGTTATGAAAGTTGAACATTCATATCAATTAATTTGCACTTTCCCTACAGGTTCAATGCCATATATACATGCTAGCCATAGAACAAGTGTTCATTTCTCTGTGTCACTGTTGATGCAAAGAGTGGCTTTTGTTATGGGTCAGGGCATGTATTTAAGAATAGAGATTTCTGGGAGAATAAAAAGAGAAATTAACTGAAGTCTTTCCTGTGCATCATTTCTTTGTTTTTGATTGATTCTTGTAGCTCTTTATAGTTGGATGGGATAGTAAGGTTGCCCTGAGACCCATTTCTTGATTGCTGTCACAAGCATTTGAACAGCCCCGAAAAACCATCAAAGACATCAGAATAAAAGCCAGGGATTGGGAAATCTAAGTTTGTTTCAGTCTCTTTGGTTTCTCCTTTCCATTTTTACTGTTTGCATGAGAAAATTCAGAGGGACAGTACGAAGTTTGGAACCTCAGGGCCATGAGCAGACAGGTGCTGAGTTGGGCAACAGGAGATTTTATGATCACTCAGTGGTTTAACTAAGTTCACTGAGGTATATGACTCACAAGCTTTTAAGGTTAAAGATCAAACATTTCTGGCATTTTCTTTGCAGAATGATGTGATATAATGATCCTGCTCAGTGTCAGTTACGAATATATGGCACATTGCAACAAAGGGAATTATGACCAGGAAACCAATTATTATAAAAGATAAACAAGTTGGAGATGTAGGTATCCAAATTAATAGTACACAAATGTGTCCTAGGTGCCACTGGGTATTTTCTAAAGGTCCAGGTATCGTTTTCTGTTATTGTCATAGAGATTAATAAATGAGTAACAAGAAGGCTGAACCCTCACATACATCCTTCTTTGTCTTATCAAAGGAAAGAGAGGGCAAATGTAACACTCCCTGACAATTCTGGATAACGATTTTAGGCCATTTCCTAGAACTCCTGGGCCTAGGTGCAGCATACCACTTTTTCTTGGAACGCTATTCCATATAACATGAATGACAAGGGAATCAATTGTCTTCTGGGAATCTCTTGTTAGTATACTAAATTTGTGGTATTTTTGAAGTATTGTTCTTGGAGAAATGTGGTTCAGTTGACCTGTTTTAATGTGTACTCCATGAATACAATTTAACAATATATGTAGAGCTGGAAACTGAATTACTAGTGTTTACCTAACTAGAACATTATTTGGACACAGAGTGTTCAAGTTCTATCAGTATCATCACCAAGAATGGGACCACTATTTTTTTTTCCTTGAAGTATTCATCCTCTGTACTTAGAGTTTAAGTATTTTCTGGAAATCATGTCAGAAGGTCTCAGAGTACAGGATAACTGATAAAATTTGCAGACAATCTAGACTATGATGTTTTTAAAGGAGATTAGAATCCTGTATTCATGTATAACACACAGTTGATTTAAAATAATTTAGTCAATGATTAAACTGGCAGTAATAATAGAGTATCAAAACTCAGGATATCAAGGAATCTTCAAATCTTTATTTTATTCCATAAAATGCATGGTGAATGTGACCAATTGACATGGGTACCTAAACTTATAGGAAAACGATTTTATCAAAGTAATTCTAATTCTGTCAGATTTTCATGAATCCTGATGATCAGACTGAGGAGGTGCTTTATAGTCTTTGTATTTTAATTTTACAAATTAGTACTGGAGTTTTCCAGATGACTTTTTCTCATCTCTTTGGATAGAAGTCTGCTTTGTCACCTCTATTCTGTTAGTGTGATAAATTTAATCTAGTGATATTTCAATATTAGACCAACATTGTAATTCTTAGATAAATCACACTTTATGTGGACACACACACACACAGAGATTATTTATGTATATACTAACTGCTAAAAATGACTTTATTTTTATATCTATGTTTATTGATTAGCCTGCAGTCAGTATCCCTTTTTGTAGTATCTTCTGGTTTGCTTCTCAGGATAATAACTGACTCAGAAGAAAATATGAACTATTCCTTCATCCTACACTTTTCTAAAATACATTGAAAGAATCCACCTGTGTTCCACCTAGGATTGAATATTTTATATTTTTTCCTTTAAAATTCAGTTTATTTAATGGATATAGGACTATTGGAACTTTTCTAGTTTTTCTTGACTCAGTTTTGGGAACTTATGTCTTTCAATAAATCTATCCCTTTCATCTAGGTTGTTAAAATTATCAATATAAACTTCTTCATAACGTGCTTTATTGCTTTTTAACTTCTTTGTAATGTGAAGTGATTTCTTTTTTTTATTTTCATTTTTTGTGTGTGTTCATGGTACTGGGGATTGAACCCAGGGGCATGCTACCTCCAAGCTACATCCTAAGCCCAATTTATTTATTTATTTATTTGTTTGTTTGTTTTTATTTTGAAATAGGTTTTCACTAAGTATCTGAGTGCCTTACTAAGTGGCTGAGGCTGGCCTTGAACCTGTGATCCTACTGTCTCAGCTTTCCAATTACTAGTATTACATATTTATAGGTGTGTGCTATCATACCCAGCTCCTTTCTAGATGTTAGTAGTTTGTTTCATCTCACTTTCTTTCTGTGTGTGTGTGTGTGTGTGTGTGTGTGTGTGTGTGTGTGTATGTTTGAGTCGGGCTAGGTAAATGCAAATTTGAATTATTGTGGAATTGTCAAAAGGAAAAAGATGTGGAACCAGTTGAATTCTCTACCTTTTTAGGTCCCCTTAGCTAAAGCCCCTTATCCTGCCTATTTTGTTAATTCTCCTCTGATTAAATCCTCCTTCTCTCACCCTACAGCAATAGCCACCATTCAGGCTCAGATGAGCCTTTTTTAAACCATGAATTAGTCTCGAGGAGATTTCCCTGTGTAAAGCCATCCCCCTAGCACATGCAGTTAAGTGATGCTCATGAACCACCTTGTTCCTATGAAGTAGTGATTAAACTACTTTGTACATCACACAGGAATCTTACTTGTCTTACTTATATCTCCTTGACGTTCCAAGTGCTATTTTTTGATCCACAGGCTCTTGTATCTCAGTGTTCCTGGTGACCACTACCTACCCTGTCTTCCAGGTAATGTGAATGACTTTATTTCTCTAAAGGTACAACCCCCCTTCAGTAGGTCATGGTGTCTCTCTTTCTCTCTGGAATGGCATTCGCTGGTGTCCTTCACCATCATGCCCAACACTTACTCATCTTTTAGTCTCAACTCATATATATTCTGACTATATGAGAAGAATTAACTTTTCCCACTCAGAATATAAACGTAGGCCTTCTGACACTCCAACAACATACAAATAATTCCTTGGCAGCAACAGGTGTTTAGACAAGAAACAGTGTCATGGTTAAGGTGCTTGGAAGTAGGGTGAGTGTCCAACTCCATCTTCTCCATTTATCACCTGTCTGACGTGAGGAAAGGATTTAACTTATTTTGCCTCACTGTCCCCAGTTGTAAAGTAGAGACAGTTATGTTAGGTTTTTGTTTATTTGTTAGGATTTAAATAGGTAACATACTGGAATTTTTAAAACATTTGTTATTCTCACACATTTATTCAAGAAGTCAAGGAATGCCAAAAAATACATACTTGGAAAATAATATTTTGTTCTTAGAATTTTTAGCCATGTATATGTTAGTTCCAAGAAATAATATATATTTTTTAATTATTTTGGGTGAGTGTTTTGGGTGAGCTCCAATATAATCTCTTTAAATGATAGGAATATGACTATTTGTAAATCTAAAAAATAAACTGCTTAAAATAAAAATTCTAATTTTAAGATATTCTATTATGTTGACTTAACTGTGTTCAAATAGGCTGTAAGACCCTCTGAGCAACAACTCTCTCCAACTAAAAGAGAAGTGCTGAGAAAACATGATGCAATGTCTGATAACGTTTTATTTCTTAAACTATAGAAATGTATTTATCTTTTTATGTTTCCTTGTGTTTTAAGCAATGTTTTGAATAAAGTCTGTAAGGAAACATATAAGGGCACTGAGTCGAATGTTGTAACATGCCTTATATCTACCCTCAATGATTCAGAGCAGAAGACACAGCTAGTTAACCTCAGAATTATTAATAATTTAAGAAATACTAAAGATCGCTTTCATGGACTATCAGAGTAAAACTATAAGATAGAACTGCATAAAAATCTATTATGAGGGCTTGACACAGATCTGAAACATAGATGATTTTAAATTTAAAAAGAAATGACAACAAGACTAACAAATTACTAGCATATTTTTAATATAATTGGTTATAAAACACAGAGTTTCACTATGGAGTCATGAGGTTGTTTTTGTTTGTTTTATTTGAAGAGATTAGCCTGCAGGAGTTACTAAAAATGCTAACACAGACAAGGTTAACTGCTCTATGTCTCCCAAGTTGCCCATAGCTACAGGTTTATTACATGATTGTGAATTATTCGTGTGTTTGTGTGTGTGTGTGTGTGTGTGGGTGGGTGTATTAGTAGCAAATGAAACAAGGGGCATTCTACCTATTTTATTTTATTTTTAATTTTGAAACGGAGCATCTCTAAGTTGTGGAGGGTGTTGATAATTTGCTGAGACTGGACCCAAATCTATGATCCTCCTGTCTCAGCTTCGCAAGTACTGGGATTAAAAATGTGTGCCATCATACCAGGTTTGAATTATTCTTTAATGTAAAACTTCAACAAAAGCAATTACAATTGAGAAAAAAGGGCCTAAAATTGAGAAAACATCATCAGAAGTCTGTTCTCTATTAACTTAGAAATGGTGACCCAAAGTGTGCCGTTCATACCTGGATTTTCATTTTGTGTTTTATATTTTAAAAGCATTCACCTTAAGTAAAGGTGCAAAAATGACACACAATGTATTCTCCAGTCATTTATGATAATTTTAATATATCTGGAAATACTTAAGAAGCATCAGTTTAAATGTAATTGGGCCAATTATTTGTAATTATACATTTATTTTTTCAATCATTCATTCAACAAATGAATTGAGCCGTTAGTAGGTGCCATTATTGGGGAACAAAACAAGTGAACAAAATAGATTCTTCGACTCCTTTAGCACATACATTTTACTTTGATATTAATTAATAAAAACTAAAACAAAGAAATGTATAATCTGATAAGTGATGATTAATGCAATAAGAAGTGAGACGATGGTGGATGTCATCTTAGATATGTGCAATGGAAATGAGGTGAAATTTAATCAGAGGCCAGGAAAAAATGTGGGAATAAACTAAAAAGGTATATAATAACAAAGTTCTCAGCTGGAAATAAGCAAAGGTTCAAAGCTGCTAAAATGGGATCATTTTTTAATATTTGAGGGAGAAGAAGATGCCATTGTAGCTACTCGGATGTTAGGATTTGTCATCACAGGTTGGCTATCTTAGGTTTTTATGGGTCACGGCAAAACTTTGCTCTATTCTGAGTGAGATGAAAGTGTAAAGCAATTGGATAACTGGATATGCAGTTTGAAATGACTTCTCCAACTGCTATAGAAATGACAGACTGTGTATAGCAGGTAATAACTTATAGGATGTTTAAAATAATAGACATGAACAAATACAGTGTCATGATTAGTAAACCAATGGAAGAGGCAAGAAGAAATTATTAGATTCTAGATGTATTTTATAGAAGAGATCATTAGGATTTGAAGATATATTGATATATTAATAGCAGAATATTTGAATATTAAGCCCCCCTCCCGAATTGATGAAATAGAATGCAATTGCCACTTACTGAGATTGAATCCTAAAGAAAGGGCAGTTTTATGGTGGATTCTATTACATTTTGGACATGTTGAATGCCAAGTGTTTATGAGACATCATGTGGAGTTATAGGCATATGAGTTGTATGAATGAGCCAGTATTTCATGAGGTGAATGACCTGGGAAAATGATTCAAGGTCTTTTACTTTTGCTTTGATGTCTTTAGTGGTCTGTAGAGGAAAAGTAAATGGCATTTAAGGTAATCATGAGGTCATTAAAATGTGAGAGAGAAGATAGATAAGATTGGGCCTCAGGTGCCAAGAGTATAGATAAAGTTACTTAGTGGTACTATGAATAAAAATGATAAAAAACAATTCTTAGTGGTCTTAAGAATTGAAAAGTAATACGATATTATAGAACTTCAGTTTAAGGTTAAAGAAGAAGGTGACAAACTCTCCCATATATAGGCACTGGTAGACTTCCTCAATAAGATCCCTAAAGCTCAGAAAATACAATTGAGAATCAATAAATTGGATGGCATCAAATTATAAAGCTTCTGTGCAGCAAAGGAAACTATTAAAAGTCTGCAGAGAGAGCCTAAAGAATGAGATAAAATCTTTGCCAGCCACTTCTCTGATAAAGGACTAATATCTAGAAAATTTAGAGAACTCAGAAAGCTTAAAACAAAACAAAACAAAATGCAATTAAAAATTGGGCAATCGAACTGAGTAGACATTTCTCAAAAGAAGAAATACAAATGGACAAAAATGTATCTTTAAACATATTCTATATCATTAGCAATCAAGGAAATGCAAATAAAAACTACACAGATTCCATCTCACACCAATTAGGATGACAATTATCAAGAATACAAGTAGTAACAAGTGCTGACAAGGATGTGGAAAAATAGGAACTATTATACATTTTTGGTGGGATTGTAAATTAGTACAACCACTATAGAGATCAATATGGAGTTTCCTCAAAAGACTAGCACGGGAATACCATAAGACTAAGCTGTACCTCTTTTTGGCTTGTTTCCAAAATGATTAAAGTTAATATACTCTAGTGATAAATGCAAACTCATGTTTATAGCAGCACAATTCCCAATAGCTAAATCACAGAACCAAACTAGGTGTCCATCAACAGATAAGTGGATAGGAAAATGTGATATAAAGACAATTGAATTTTACTCATCTACAAGGAAGAAAATATTATGTCATTTGCTGAAAATGGATGGAATTAGAGAATATTATGCTAAGTGAAATCAATAAGTGTCAGAAGTCAAGGGCCAAATGTTTTCTCTCACTTTGGAAGCTAGAGAGAAAATAGAAAACCTAAGAGGCTTCAGAGAAATGAAGATGGAAGTAGTGCAAGGGATTGGGGGGAGGAAATGCAAAGAGGGAAAAAATAAGGTTTGAGTCAAACTGTTCAAATTATGTTATGTCCACATATGAAGGTATTATTACCAATCTCACTAACCTGTATAGGAGAGAAGAGAAAGTAAAGCAGTGAGACGAAGAGGGAAATATAAGTGTTGTGTGCATATATGAATGTATTACATTCAATCTCAATGTGATGAACAACTATAATGCACCAATAAAAGTATTAAAAAGACTTAAAAATCACACACAAAGAAGGTGGATGTTGTCACCTTCTGATAGGTATGACTATCAAGCTTGAATTCCTTCAAAGATAACAATCGCAAGTTTTATCTTCTATTTAAGGCCGCCATGATATCTTCTCTGGAAAAATCACTTTGGCTGTGAGGAGGGTGCTTTGGTGCTTAGTAAAGTATAGGAAGACAGGCAATGCAGTCAGACTGTATGGAGGCTGCCAATGATCTATTCCTGGTTCTGTGCATTTACAAACCCTCGGATAGATAAGTAGAAAAAAGCCTTTTCAGGATGTGGTGGAAGGCTTCAGATTAAAGTCTGATATCATGTATTCCCCTAATATCTGGTGAAATTATGAGAGACTTAAGTGTAATAAACTGAGTTCTCCCCATTCTGTTTCTAAGGACAATGTTTCTTAGCCAACCAACCCTCTTTATCGATGGAACCTGAAGTACTTCCTGCTTATCCCTGAGAACTGCATTTCAGTTATGAGAAAATAATTCAAACAAATCAGTCACATCTGTAGAAACCTCTCTGTTCCATAAGGTGGTCTGATGCACCCCCTGGCTATTCACTTTCTTACTGAAATCAAGCCCCAGGCAGCCCACCTGTAGGTACCCTCCTTCTCCAAGCTATGTGCATGTGACTGTTTAAAGTGGGGGACTTTGTGTTCTGGCAAATTCTAAAACTCTAGGATAGAAATTCTACTTTCACATATGGGATTTATAGAATGTGATTAAAATAAAGGCTTCATCTGAATTTTTGGAGGTATAGGTAGTTGTTCTACATAGAAACACTCAATTCAAATGTAAATAATAGCCATGAACATAAATGATTATAATTTTGAAGAGAAATGACAGCGAGATCTAACAGATAGCTTGCTACCATATTTCCAGTATAATTGGTTACTAAAACAGTAATTTCAATATGGAGTTATGGGTCTTCTTCTTTTATTTTTTATCTGAAGCAGATCAAATCATAAAAGCTGCTGGAGATGTTAACACAGACACTGTTGAATGCTCTATCTCCCAAGATGCCCATATCTACCTTTTCAGACCATGATATATAGGTGGAAAGACAGATAGATAGATGGATAGATATATTTAGTGACTTGAGTTCTCAACATAAAGTGCTACTGAAAACTAAACCAAACCAAACAAAATCTCCAAGTAATTTTATATATGTTTGGGTGTGCTGATCTGCTAAGGTTCATGATCATCCCCTAACTGAGCCTAGGACCTGACTATTTGGCATACTGAGTGAAGAGAAATTGGGAAACAAAGGGGACTTCAAATAAATGAAGGAAAATGCCAGTAGAATAGTGAAGGGGAATTTGGGAACCAAAGTGAGGAGAGCAAAAGGGAGACTTGATAAAGGAAATAGTTCAAATAATTTTATGTTCCTATGTGAAGATATCAACACCAATTTTGATTATGTGTAAGGGGAGGCAGGGGAAAGGGGTGGGATCTGGAGAAAACCACACAAAGTGCTGTGTGTGTGTATGATTCTATCAGACTAAACTATATAACCACAGTGTGCCAATAAAAGCACAATAAAAATAAAATAACTTTATAACTAAAAAAGATACAATTTAGTTATGTGTGGTCATTGGTTGAAGTATGAGACCCTAACATCTTGTGTAGGGATATTTGTGTGTATAAAGACAAAGTTGTATGAAACAAGTCTTTGCCAAAGTAAGTCTTCCTCCAAAATGAGGAAACTATCATTTTCTTGACCCAAAAAAAAAGTGAAATAGTGAATTGTACTTTTGTGGTTTTAAGAGATTTGACATTTAAAGAGAGATTTGTTCTTCTTGATATCTATCTCTTTCTTTGTTTGTGGAACTAAACACAATTTCAACCGAGAATGGACAGAAAAATATTTAGAAATGTTATATCTTGAAAGCCGCAGTCTCTGAAACTGCCTTTTAATAATAAAATCAAGTCACAATATCAATGTTAATAGAAAAGTTCTATGTCTTGACAAGTGACAAAAGAGTAATAGAAATAAATTATGCAACAATAACATGGTATTTATAAATATTGGCATATATTTTATCATATATAATCATGTGGGATTTTAATAACTAATATTTAGAGTACAAACCCTAACATACATACAAATTTTGGCATCTGTAGGAAGCTCTTTTGATAAAGATCACATTTTTAGTGATAAAGATAATCATTTCCATTAATGAAGAAAAATAATGAAAGTTACTGAGTATAAGGTCATTAAAAATGAACACTAGAATGATTAGCAAGGAATAAGAAAAATATGATGAAAGTGATAGTTATTCTAGACATGAGGTAGAAATAAAATAACCATTATGAGAAAGAAAATCAATGTGAATCTATTATGTATAAATTCTTCCTAGGGAAAAGAAGCAATGTCCAGGATGAAGCAGACATTAAAAAAAATGAGTCTGTAGGTTTCTGCTTGACCTCATTGTCTTTTTGTCCTTGGATCTAAAGTTCATATGTTATGTATTAAAATTCCCATGTGAATTAAATGGGCAAGAAGATATTACCTTGATGTTGCATGTTACAGTGCATAGTTTTCGTCAATGACTCATAAATCAGAGGCAGCCCAAATGCATTTAAATAAGAGATAGAAGCAAGTTCAAGGACAAAGTGAAGCAGTACTCCTCCCATGAACATCACGAGGAACTTCAGGACAAAAACTGAACATGTTAGTTCTGGGGCTTTATTCCTTTTTGGTTGTTTTATTGTTTGCTTTGTTTTGCTGATATTAAAGAATATGTTCTAACAAAAAATTTAGATCGTTTGGATTGGAAAAAAGGTCATGAATAAGTAAATTTAATTTTATTCAAATGTGTTATCTTTTACCACTTCTTTATTACGGGAAGCAGCTTCAAGGGATAAAGCTGTATTAATATAAATTGATAACAATATTGATTCATTTAACTAATGTAGAAAATAAATAGAGTGTTGCAGATTTTAAGCTAAATGTATATTTTCTTTTTCCTGATAACAATAGTGTTAAGTAGAATCTGTGCAATGATGTACAGTAGAAAAACATTTTGATACACTAATCAATTCCCAAATAAATCTTATGAAGTCTCCACTAATACCTTTTACTTAGATCTCAGGATGACAACATCAGTTAAAACTTCTACTGCATAACAGGCAGAATAGTGAAATGTCCTATCCCTTCCAGCCTATAACTCTGCTACCTTTGATGTGAAAAGAAACATTGAGAATGTGATTAATAAATGACCTTGAAGTGGGAAGATAGTCCTGTATTGTTGGTGGGAAGAGGGCAATATAGTTACAAGGATCCTTCTAAGTGAAATAAAGACATAGGAGGCTCAAAGCCATGGAATGGGGTATAGAGAAGGAGAAGCCAGGAGGATATGAGAGTTGGCTTGGCCATCAATCTTGGGATGTGCATAGCTTCCAGACAGGAAAGACAAGGGCACACTTTCCCATGGGCCTCTAGAACACACCTGCCTTCATGACAGCATCTTGAGTTTAGTCTCCAAAGACACATTTTTTTTAACCCAATACATATAACAGAATTGGTATGCTTTCAACCACAAAGTCTATAGAAATTTGTTGCAACTGCAATATGAGACTAATTCACACTGTTAATAAATTCTGGAGCTATTCTCTGTCTACCTATGGATCCAGTTTTTGTTAGAATATCCATTCAGCTTTGTCAAACATTTTATCAAAACAGTCTCATTTTAAAATTCGTATTTGTTCAGATATGTTTTCCTAGATTGAAAATTTAGTACAGGGGGTAAAATAAAACCTGAGTCATCAGTTTCCTGTGTATGCCACCCATTGCTGATCTACCCTCTTCCAGTTATTGTAAACAAATGAAAGAATTTCGCAGGCTTTGGAATTATATGATTTAATTTTTAATCTTTTGTGGTGGCTCTAATATTTACTACACACATTTTCATTTGTCAATTAGTTTAGCAGCCATTTCAATTTTGATCTCATCGAGTTTAATTTTGATTCAAGCTTAAATATGAAGAAAAAAAAAACTTGGCAGCTTGTTAATTTCTTTGAACAAAATACCTATGAGAAAAGTATGCCAGCTTTAGTTCTTAGATATTTAAATCTCTAGTAAGCAGGAATTAAGTCTTTTTTGGCTCACATTCAATTATTTTCTAGTTGTTGCTACTTGAGATAAAAATATATATCTTTAGAATATTGAAAGGTTCTGGATTTTAGCTTATGTTCGCCTTCTGTTTATCATTTCTTTAATTAATTAATTTATTGATTCTTATTGGTGCATTGATTGTAATCATACACTTTGATGAAGTTCAGGGTGATAGAGGCGTACATGCACACAGCTCTCAGTGAGCTCTCCCCGAGTTTCGACCTCACTCCCTCTCCCTCTCCCTCCCCACTTTCCCATGAGCGACACTGTGATTGGCACTGATAAATTTGTGTATGAACATCATGTAATTTCTAAAGAGAACTAGAGAAAATCTGAGATGTAATATTATTCTTGGAGGGTAGCGTATTAAATGCAGTCTATTATTTCAGAAACTTTGTAAGGTCTGTTAGCAATAGGAGTGGTTCTAGATGATGATTAATACCTTTAATTTTTTTTGTTTTACTAATTTAGCTTTGGAAGATCATAACTCTTGACTCAATATACTCCAGTCATAAATTCAGAATATGAGACGTTCAATCTCTAAGAGACTGTAGAACAAGAAACTTAAAGACTAAGCCAAATTGGACAAAAATCAGGGGCATCTCAAAGAATCATAGGTGCTATTTATGCTTGTATAACTTTAAACTTATAAATTGTACACTAGCATGCACAATTAAAATGCACCAATAATACATATATATATATATATATATATATATATATATATATATATATATATTATTGTGATATATATGTATCACAAGGTAAACAGTTCTGGATTACTTGATTATATCCTTTCTGAAGCCTGTACAATTCTTCTTATCTGCATATACACTCCCCTATTTTTCTTAGTTAAAAAAATACTGAATTAGAACCAGGCTTGGTGGTGCATGCCTGTAATCTCAGTATTGAGAAAGCTGAGACAGGAGAATCACAGGTCTGATGGCAGCTTCAGCAACTTAGCGAGACCCTCAACAATTTAGTGAAATCCTGTTTCAAAATAAAAAAAATAAAATTGGCTTGGGGATATAGTTTGGAGGTAGAAATTACCTAGATTAGACAAAATATAAAATTTCCTAACTTTAAAAGCCATTTTGAGCTTTCTCTAAGTTGCCTCTCCATCTTCCTAACATAATCACATAAACATTGAGAGTCGCCTTTGTAGAAGAGTAATCTGCATTGTTAAGACACCATCGCAACCTCAAACAGTTCTCACTCTAGCTTCAGTTTAAATCTAGGTGAATATACGAAAAATTTTTTGAAACTGTCTATGGCATGATTCCTCTCAATTCATACAAAATTTCCTAAATTGTATATGCATCTTGCTTCTTTTGCACCCAAAATAATTACCAAGCAGCTTTTAAGCTAGGCCTTATAAAATGTACTGGTTACAAACCTAACCAAGGAGATTAAAGACCTCTATAAGGAAAATTATAGAAAGATGAAGAAAGAAATCGATGAAGACCTTAGGAGATGGAAGGACCCCCCATGCTCTTGGATAGGCAGAATAAATATCATCAAAATGGCCATCCTCCCAAAACTGATCTACAAATTCAATGCAATACCCATGAAATTGCCAAGGACGCTCCTCACAGACATAGAAAAATCAGTCCTTAAATTCATCTGGAAAAACAAAAAGCCCAGGATAACCAAAATAGTTCTTAGCAATAAAAATCATGCAGGAGGCATCACAATACCTGACTTTAAACTCTACTATAAAGCCACAGTAATAAAAACAGCATGGTATTGGCACCAAAACAGACACATAGACCAATGGAGCAGAATAGAAGACTCAGAAACAGAACCACAGGCTTACAGTCAACTGATTTTTGACAAAGGAGCCAAAAATATACACTGGAAAAAGGATAGCCTCTTTAACAAATGGTGTTGGCAAAACTGGTTAACCATATGCAGGAAACTGGAAATAAACCCCACTTTCTCGCCCTGCACAAGAGTCAACTCAAGGTGGATAAAGGACCTGGAAGTCAGACCGGAGACCTTGCAGCTACTTGAAGAGGGCATAGGACTAACACTTGAACATATAGGCACAGGTAAAAACTTTCTCAACAAGACCCCAAAAGCACAAGCAGCTCAAAGGAAGATCAATACATGGGATTGCATTAAACTGAAGAGCTTCTGCACAGCAAATATTAAAAACTTAATATATATTTAAAAAAGTCTAGCTTTAATTGCACAGTAATAAAGAAGAGAGTGTTGAAAATAAACAAAAGGCTGATAATGCTGGCTTGGAGTTCAAAAAAAATATGTTGTGGGAGGATATTTTCTAATATAGTTTTAGATTCTCAGGTTAATTGAGCACAAAGTACCAGGGAAATTTTCATGAGCAATTCCATCTATAGTTTCCATCCCTGATTTTAAAATATTTTATTAGAATAGTTTCAATCTCTTAAAATTTAGATATTCCTTATGATTCTTACCTTGCTCGCTATGAAATTAAAAAGTCAATTTCATCGATTATTCGTGTGCCAAATTACCCTAAATTCCTGAATTATTTGTTAGAATTTAGTGAAACCAGAGCTCTGTTTTTCTTTCATGTGGAGAGAAGAGGTGATAGAAACACACAACACTGAGCAGCTTTCCAAAGCCAGGAGGAGAGGCCTCACCAAAAATTTAATTTGTTATCACTTTGGTCATGGGAATTTGAGACTGCAGAACTGTAAGAAAATAAATGTCTGTGTTTAAGCCATTAAGCCTCTGATAATTCACTACGGTAGTCCAAGCCAAATAATACACTGATTCATCTATTTATTTACATGAACAATTATAGATACAAATAATTATAACTACATAGTTATATGCATTATATGAATATATTTTATATATTCTTTCATATGTCATATTATACAAATAAATATATTTATTTATGTAATTTTGTTCACTTGTAAACTCTTTTATAGCTAATTATTAAATTTATCCTAGTTAAAAATGACATCATAAATCCACTGCTCCCAAAGAGACTATTTGATTAAATCCTAACACACACAAAAAAAGTAGTAAGTCTGCTAATATGCTATGGGTTTTAAAGATGGATGATAGAAGGTCCTGATGAGGACATAAAGAAAGACTGCAAGAACTCGCTGGGATTTGATTTAGACATTGACAAATGGAGAGCATTTTGACAGCTGGATATCGTGGTAGAAGGATTCTGATAGAGAGAAAAAGAAGTGTGTGTGTGTGTGTGTGTGTGTGTGTGTGTGTGTGTGTGTGTGTGTGTAAACAGAAAATAGGCTCAAAACAGCAAGAATTGACTGGGACTACCCAGGGCTCACTCTCCTTCAAAGCGGTAGGCAAGTGCTTGCATATTAAGTGTTTGTACCTGCTTGTCTGAATTTTAGTAACAACCATCGTTTATGAACACATTCACAGAAACACTATTTCAACACCAGGTTTCAAAAATGGATACGTATGCCCCAACAAATGAAATTGTATACTTCAAGAAGTGTTTTTCTTTGTTTTGTTTTTTGCTTTTTCGGGTTGTTGTATTTGAATGATGCTGAAAAAATTCTAACAAGAGAAATAAATATGTGTGGATTAAATAATATTCATCAGGAATGATCAAAAATGACTTACCACAATGGAAAAATAATTTAAAATTTTAATAACTAGTCTATAATATGAATAGTAATAGGAAGATAATGTTTATCTCTTTTAATAAAAATATATAGTTGCTTTAATCTGCTTTTTTTTGTATGTGTGGTACTGGGGATTGAACTCAGAGTCCCAGAGCTCAGAGGAGAGGCCTCACCAAAAATTTAATCTGTTATCACTTTGGTCATGGGAATTTGAGACTGCAGAACTGTAAGAAAATAAATGTCTGTGTTTAAGCCATTAAGCCTCTGATAATTCACTACGGTAGCCCAAGCCAAATAATACACCAATTTATCTACTTATTTACATAAACAATTATAGATAAAAATAATTATAACTACATAGTTATATGCATTATATGAATATAGTAGACCTCTGAGCTACACTTCCACCCTATTTTATTTTTATTTTGATACAGGGTCTCAATAGGTTGCTAAAAGTCTACTACTTGCTGAGGTTGTTTTGGAACCTGTGATCCTCCTATCTCATCAGCCTCCCAAGTACTTAAATTTCACGTGTGTGCCACCATGCCCAGTTTAATCTACTTTTTAAAAAATACTGCCTCTTGCCAGGCATGGTGGTGCACGCTTGTAATCCCAGCATTTGGGAGGCTAACACTGGAGGATCCAGGTTCCCGATCAGCCTCAGCTGCTTAGTGAGGCACTCCGCAACTTAGTGAGACCCTGTTTCAAAATAAAGAATAAAAGCTAGGGCTGGGGCTGTAGCTTGGAGGTAGAAAGACCCTGAGTTCCATCCCCAGTACCACACACACAAAAAAATACTGTCTCTATATTTTCAGTTAAGGATATAGGGGCAGGGATGATCACCTTCATTTGTTAAGAACTCAAAACTTAAACAGTAATATTTGCAAAAAGAAAAACAAGAAAAATATTAAATTCTAGATATCTAAATGAAAGTGAAATCTAGAAAAATGTGAAATGGATTTACAAAACAGTGATAGGAATAACAACAAGAAAAGTAGTCCACAAGAGTACTGAAGTTTTCTGTTATGATAAATAGAAGGTTTTATCCATACAATGTTTTGATTTTCTGCTAATTTAAAATTCATGCACATGCTCAAATATAGAGTATCACAAAGTCCACACATTTTATGTTCATATGAGTGACCAGAACTCTGTCTTTCCTATCTATCTATCTATCTATCTATCTATCTATCTATCTATCTATCATCTAATTTTCTATCTATCTATCCATCTATCATCTGTCATATTTTTTCAGTGCCAGAGATTGAACCCAGGACCTTGCCCATACTTAAATAACTGCTCTGTCACTGAGCTTGCTTCCTCAAGTATATAACCCATGATTAAAATTTTAGTGAGATTAATCTTTAGAGTTTTGTGTTTTGGGGTTTTAGCAGGAGGAATGGAAAAGGATGGTATTTAAAGAAAGATAAACCAGGATTTTAAAATGTCATTTTATTGTTATTGTTTTCTTTTTTCAGTACTGGGGATTGAACTCAGAAGCATTCTACCTCCGAGCTACACCTCCAGCCCTATTTTTTATTCTTTATTTTGAAACAGGGTCTCACTAAGTTTCTGAGTACCTCACTAAGTAGCTGAGATTGGCCGAGGACCAGGATCCTCCAGCCTCAGCCTCCCAAGTGCTGGGATACAAGCCTGCGCCACCACGCCCGGCTAAATGTCCTTTTATAAGTACAGAAGAGATAATCTACTGGTGTAGTAGATATAAGGATTTAGATCTAGAGAGAAGCAGATAAGTAAATGTTTAATTCATCGCACAATCACACACACACACACACACACACACACACACACACACACACTCACATACACCCAAGTCTGGGTTTGTGAAATACTGCTGTGGAAGAAACTAGCAAAGAACAGAAGGAAAGTAGAGGCAAATCCTTTGAATAAAATGATATTCAGAATGAATACAGATGGAAACTATCAGAAACTCAGGAAAAATACAGAAATCATGGCAATCTTGTTTAAACATCTATGCCTCTACTGTTAAAGTTGATATTTGACAGTAACATACTAAGTTATTTAAGTCTTTCCTGTTTTAAAGGTTTATAATCTTAATCCTTAGGCTACAGGATTTTTACATGCTATCAGCTATAATGGGCATTCCTGATTTATAGGATATCATTCAAAATCTTGGAAACTATATCATCATAGAACAAAATGTAACATAATTACCATGCTTAATTGTAGCTCTGGATGAATCATGAAAGCCATTTAAACTGTCTTCTGAGAACAATAAATTTAAAGGAGTAATTGTCATAGTATTAACCTTGCTGCAACATAGTAAATGTTCCTCCAACAAATGAAAGAATGCCCAAGCTAGATGATTCTGAATTACTAAAGAGATACCATTATCAGAGAATGAAAGGGAGAGAGTCATTGGACCTAAAATATGGTGGGGTCGGCAACCACTGGCAGAATTTTGATTACATGTTTACTACTTTTAAATTTTTAATTACTTTACTATAAATTAAATTTAATGGAATTAATTATTTTGAGACAGGTTCTTGTTTAGTTGCCTAGGATGGCCTGAAACTTGTGGTCCTTCCGCCTTGACCTCCCAAACTGCTTCGATTACAGGTCACCAAGCCCAACTTCTGGTTTGCTTTATTTATTTATTTATATCATTATTATTATTATTATTATTATTATTATTATTATTATATTTCTTATTATTACAGTAGTGGGGGTTGAACCCAAGGGTACCCTTCCACTCAGCTACATATCCCACTTCTCTGTTTTGAGACAGGATCTCTTAATCCTGAGACTAGCCTCAAATTTGCAGTCTTCCTGGTTTGCCTCCCAGATAGCCAAAAATTATAAGCAAGCCCCCCTGTAACCCAGCAGGAGGACATTTTAATGTCTGAACATTTTGAACTCCAAACTTTTCTGAACTCTCCTCTTTTCTCTTATTGGAGAAAAATAGTCATTCTTTGTTTATGGACTACATGATAATCTTTTTAAAAAAACAGGGCCTTGTAAATAGTATTTGTTCCCCAAAAGACCCATCGGCTTCCTTCCTTCATCATTGCAAGTCTGAGTCTGTATCTTGGTCTAGCCAGAGCTAGAAGATAAACCCTACTCTGGGAAGAAATGACCTAATCAAGGAGGAAATTTCCAGTCCTGTGTAGGATATATGCATGCGTGAGGACATGGTGTGTGTGTGTGTGTGTGTGTGTGTGTGTGTGTGTGTGTGTGTGTGTGTTTTGTGGGGATGGATTTTCAGGATAGAGAACATAAGTTTTTGTAAGTACATCAGGTCCATTACATAAATTTATCAAAGCCAATGACTGTGTTGATCACGGGACTGTGGGGAGGGAGAGGGAGAGGGGTGGGAACTGAGAGAGAGCTCGTGGAGTAATGTGTGTATGCATTCCTCTATCACCCTGAACTTCATCAAGATGTATGATTGCCGTGCACCTAAAAAAAAAGAATACAGAACAAAAGAGTTGCAGAATGGACAAATTATTGATAATGAGGCAGGCACTCATCCACAAGTTGAATATTTTTGCAAAGGTATCTATGGCTTGTTCTTACGGTTTACTGGGTAGTTACTTAAAGCATGGACCTAATGTATGTCCTTATTAATATACATAGAAAACCCAGGAGTTGCTTTTTATCAATGTTGAATAAATGATCATACAATTCCAGGGATGTTAGGCTAGATTTATTTTATTTGTCACAAAACCCTACTTGATCTATTATATTTAATATGACATTTATTCAGATAGTCCAAACAATTCTAGTTTTGGTAAGGTAAAAATAATGCATGGTTAAGGAATGGACTGGGAATTTTGAGAGGGTCAGGAATAGCTTCCATCTGAAACCCTGATATTGTGTCACAGAGGTAGACTACCAAATAACAGTAACAGAAAGCTACCTGCTCCTATCTTTAAAAGACAAGGAGGTAAGTGGTATTATCTAATACTAAGAAGAAGGTGGGTATAATTTAAAATGAGCAGCAAGTGTTGAGTAAAAAGAAGAATATCTTAACCTTCAATAATGTATGGTCTTAGCTAATAGATTTTGAAGCCACTACCACTGATATCAATAGCTAATGACAGTGTTTCTTGATTTGTACAATCAAACAAAAATGAAAGTTGGCAGACAGAAGGTTACTTACTAAGTCTGCCACTACAATGAGAGCGTATGTCTCCTTGCTTGGGTTCCAGATTTAAGTCAGTTCTCTGACCCGGAAGGAAGAAAATCCAGATCAACCAGACGGAGATGCTGCAAGGTCATCATGGCATCCACAGTGAGCATTTGCTCCCAAAGAGACTCCAAAGCCACTCGCCAAAGTACATGCTACTGAGGAAAGAAGAATCACCAGCCTATCGATGTCTGGGGAAGAAGACAGGGAATGCTGATTTGGTACTAGGAGATCTGAAATTGCCCTAGGCCTTTATACTCATGGTGTTTGAGCCCAAGTTAGTGAATCCAAATGGATTAAATGATTATTCTCGTAGGAAACAAATGTCCTCCCTTCAAGTCTACAACCTAACCTCTGGGGCCTGTGTATCTGGCACCCTATACATCAAAAGGGGATTTTCAGGTGCAATTAAATAAAAAGAGTTTGAGATAGAGTATCTGAGATTGTCTATGTGGGCTCGAGGAGACAAAAAGTCTCCTTACAAGAAAAGGATGAGACCCAGGCGTGGTGGTGCACGCTTGTAATCCCAGCATTCGGGAGGCTGAGACCGGAGGATCCGGGTTCGCAGCCAGCCTCAGCTACCTAGCGAGGCACTCTGCACTGAGTGAGACTTGGTTTCAAAATAAAGAATAAAAAAATAGGGCTGGGGATATAGCTCGGAAGTAGAATGCCCCTGAGTTCAATCCCCAGTACCGCAAAAAAAAAAAAAAAAGAGAAGGATGAAACAGAAGAGTCGAGGGTGGAGGGGAACCTGGGACGAGACGGCCGCACAATGCAGACATCCTACAGGGGGCAAGGAAAGATATTGTCCTCAAATTCTTGCCACAGCTCCTTAATAGCTGGATCTTGAGCAAGGCTCGGTCCGCTGGAATCCTGCAAGGCAGACAATTCCAAAAGAAGGAATCTGTGGCATATCCCACTTCGCATTATTATATTCTGGAAATTTTGGGGTGCTTTGGGTTTTACTTTCATATTAATTATAAAGGAAATTTTCTTAGAAACATGTGGCCTGACAGATACTGATCTCTTAGCTGAAAACAAGCAGTGCCTCGAGACAACCCAATGCATTAACCTTTTACAAGCATTAGTCTAGAAACAGGCTTTGCTAGTTTATCTAAATAGCTACTACCTGGTCCCACCTGGAACCCTCTAACTTCCTGTGATAAGATAGAACACTGCTTAAAGGGGCTAAACAAATTGTCAAGATTTTAACTAATGGATAACCTTTGGAAAAACAAGTCTGTAAAAATTCCTGTTCTATATGCCTCATTGTAAAAAAAATAGTATAAAACAATGACTGACAAACAATAAAACATATGTGCTTCAACACTTCATTGGGTATGAGCGTATTCTTGCAACCTCGTCTCAATCCACACCTATCGAGGGACCCCCCGACCCCACTGCCTCCAATGGCTGGACCCTAGCAAATTCTAAATCTGGGTCTTGTCTTGATATTGACACTTTTATTTTATCTTTGTAATATCCAATTTTAAGTTTACTTCCAGAAAAGAAAAAAATACGTTTAAGCCGTAAGTTACGCCAACAAAAAAAATACTATATATCATATGCTTTCGTTTATATACATAGGTGGAATATCAAAGCCCATAGAGTTAGAAAGTATACTAGTGGTTGCCAGAATCTGGAAGGAGGGGGAAAAAAGGAGGTGACAGCCGGACAGAAGCAGGAATTCATTTCAGAGCAATGAAAGAAGATGCTGATTGACGATCCTGCAGCATCGTAGATGTAGGGAGGACCACTGAATCACACAACTGAAGCTGGCTAAAACCATGAATTTTGTGCTATGGAAATTTTAGCTCAAAATTCTAAAGCACGTCTATGTACCTAAACACTGTCAAAATGCATTATTCAAAACTTATAGAAATGAAAGAAGAAATAGACATATCCACTATTGGAAATTTCATTAACCCTTTGTGAATAACTGATAAATCACACATGTAGAGTTGATTAGAGCTTACCTTAATATGACGATCGTGAAACTTAGTCTGTTGTTATTTACCCAAAATGTCATTCAAAAATAGCAAAAACATAGCCGGGCTTGATGGCGCATGCTTGTAATCCCAGCATTTGGAAGGCTGAGACCAGAGGATCTGGTTTTGCGGCCAGCCTCAGCTACCTAGTGAGGCACTCCGCAACTTAGTGAGACCCTGTTTCAAAAAACAAAGAATAGAGCTGGGCTTGGTGGCACTTGCTTGTAATTCCAGCGTTTGGGAGGCTGAGACCAGATGATCCAGGTTTGTGGCCAGCCTCAGCTACCTAGTGAGGCCCTCCGGAATTTAGTGAGACCCTGTTTCAAAATAAAGAATAAAAAATAGGGCTGGGGGTATAACTTGGAGGTAGAATGCCCCTGAGTCCAATCCCCAGTACCACAATAAATAAATAAATAAATAAATAATAATAAATAATAGGGCTAGGGGTGTAGTTCAGAGGTAGAATGGCCCTGGGTTCGATCCTCAGTACCACAAAAAAAGAAAAAAAAAAAAAATAGCAAAAACGCATTCTTCTATTTAGTTAGATCATACCTTGGGCCATAATGTTGAACTTAAAATGTTTTTAAATAATACAATTTATATTCCCAGACCACAGTATGATTAATTTCTCTAGAAATCAATAATAAAAGACAGCTGACATGCTCTGTCTCAAATATTTGGAAATCAAGCAACACATTTGCACATAACATATAGTCTCAAGCATTTTTAAATGAAAATAATTTTTTCGAAAGTTGTGTGACACTGATAAAGTCATATTTAAAGCAAAAATGGTGTTAAATGAATATATAAGAAAATAATGCAGTAAAGGCCATACTATTTTCTTCTACCTTATAAAACTAGAGAAAGAAGAAAAATAGTCTGAAAGCTATTAGAAACAAAGAAATAATAAACATAAGACCGACAACAAAAGGGTAGAAACAAATATCAAATACATTAAGAAAACAGAAAATAGAGAAAATCAATGAACTAAAATTGTCCTTTGAAACTTTGAAAGTTTAAATAAAATTGGCTAAGCGCTAACCAGACCATCCAGGTAAAAAGTATCAAACTTATCAATTAAAGAATTAATTTCTACTAATTTTATGGACATATAACGATCAAAGGAATACTACAATAAACTCCATGACCATATTTGATTTTTAGATGAAACAGACTAAAATAAAAACTATTAAAAGTCATCTAAAGATAAACCAACGAAACGAAAAACTATATGTAGCAGGGAAATAGAAGTAAAAATTAAAAGATTCCCAGCAAAGGAAGGTCCTCCATTAGCCAAAGACAATTCCCCAGAAGGGAAACCCAGGTGAGCCATTAGCAGTCAACTCTGAAAACAGAGTGGGGTTGACTATGTCGGCCTGGTAGAATGGACCTGATAGAGGCAGAGACATGTCTCCTAAATATACTTCCAAGGCTGGTACAGCTCAGCTGCTTGACAATTGTGTGTGCTTGCAGCTTTTATATGGGCAGAACCCATGCCACATGAAATATTTGGAATATCTTTCCCAGGGAGTATCAAGTGAATACATCAAGGAAAACAGTGGGGTGCAAGAGTCTGGAGCTTATCTACATTCAGAGAAAGACAACAACAATGAAAAGAACCATATGTAGAAGGCAGAAATTAGACTAGCTCAAACCTCTATTGTAAGTCTCAGCAGCATTTTCTTTCTTTCTCACACACAAAAACCTCCACATAATAATTCTGAATACGTATTTTTATTTGAGAATTTCCATGACAATTCTTTTATGTTCTTCCAAAGTGTGCAGCAATTTTGAATTCATGCATAGTAGATGATAGAGTTGAAGCAATGATCAAGTAGGTGACAACATACCATTTAAAATCATGGGGATGGCGAAGATGATAGGCGTCCTCTGCAATGACAGTGCTTGTTGGTGGAGAAAACTCAGCTTAGACATGACTTTCAAAATAGGAAGAGTAGCCGGGTCTCTTAGAATAATGCCAAAGCTTCAACATATGTTTAAGACCAAAACATTTTTACAGAATAATGCAGAGGATTTTTAAAAATTAATTTGGAAATTAACATACAAATCAATAAATGTATTCATAAATACTGTCATAGAGCACCAGTTAGAATTTTGAGGTATATGAGCTTCTGGGAAAATTTAATTTGTACCTATTAACCAGATACTATTGAAACAACTTCAATAAAAGTGTTTGTTTCCTTAAAACTACTGTTTTATCTTTGAATAATAACTGAAAAATTATACTTTGAGAGAGCAAAAATATTAATAACATTAATGCTATAGTCAAGGGATGAATGGAACTCATACAGTCTGGACTTTGGGTTACTGACTTCATTTCTTCAATTTTTCTATGGTAGCCACTAACTGAAATAGTGTAGTGAGAAATAATTTTTTCCCGAGAGGAGTAATAATTGAAAACTTAGATAAAAGTGCATGGTTATTTTATTATATTTAAAAGATAGCTATTAATGATATCATATAATTTCAGGGAACTGCAACTAATTTCTTTATGTTTAAACAGTTCCTATGATATGAACCAGGAAGCAAAAAATGATAAGATACATACAAGAGTGATAGTAGTGTACAAGGTGTAAATTTGATGCTTTTATTCACCTTTATTGCTTACTACTTAGCCCCAGTTTTCTAAATTAACTAGAGATCATATTATTTATTTGGGTGATAAATTTCAAATATTGTATTAGTTTTGATTAACTAGTTTTTTTTTTTTCTAAGTAAGCCATGTTTACATTAGTTCTGGTCTAAATATTACTCAAAGATGTGAAATTAGTCAAAGATATGAACTTGGTTTTATGACAATCTTCTAATTAATGCATTTGGAATCTCAAGTTTAGTCCCTAAAGAGCCATGCATTCATTCAACAGAAACTTAGATATCAAGAGACAATTGGATGGTGCAGAGTTAGGACAGCACTCATATAATGCTGTTAAAAAAAGAGAAGGAAGAAGATATGTTGGTGTACACCTGTAATCCCAGTACATGGAAAGCTGACCCACGAGAATCACAAATTAGAGGCCAGTGTGAAGTAATTTAGCCTAGACCTTCAGGAACTTAGTGATACTCTGTTTCACAATAAAAAAAATAATAATAAGGAGAGCTGGGGATGCAACTCAGAGGTAGTACCCCCTGTGATCAATCCCCAGGAGACTGTCAAGTGCAGGTGATCAAATATAAATCAGTATAGATCTGAGGTTCTTTAAACATGGAAAAAACCTCAATCAATATTTGGTTCAAGATGAAAGGAAAAGAAGTAGATGTTTGCTTTCCCTTATAATTTAGACGTAATAGCTCTTGAAAACAAATGTCATTTTTGTATAACACTTTTATGTAAAAGGCTTTTTTAAACTGAATACTATACCATATAAGTAAATTTGCTACAAGAAGTATTATCTTCAGTATTTCACTGCAGGCAAAGAAAACAAAACAAAACAAAACAAAAAAATTCCAATTTATGTCTCACAACATTGATCTTAGATAGTATTATATTTATGAGACAACTGTGAACATTTTCCCATGTTTGGATGAATCAAGGAATTTTTTATTTGCACACATGATAAGAAAATAGGTAAAAAAAAGTACTATCTTCTACAAGTGTTCTGAGCAGACTTAGATAAAAAAAATAGTCTCAATCATGTTGATAATATTTATTGCAATTGTGTCCAAGACAGTTCTTTATTCATTAACACTCCATACAAACTTTATAAAACTTATGCTATTATGCTATTTTAGAGGAGAGAGAGAGAGAGAGAGAGAGAGAGAGAGAGAGAGAGAGAGAGAGAGAGAAAGAGAGAGATTGATACAACCCGGAAAGCAGGTTGGGCAGTCCATTTACCATAGAGCTCAGATGACTGTGTTGGGGTCTCTCAGGTCCAGGAGAATTGTGAGTCTGGCTCATATCTTCAGGCCTGAACTTAATCAGTACTCAATGAGAACCAAAGGTGAGGATTTGCCTGATAGCTACCAGCATAGCTACTGGGTCAGTGATCAATCTCATTCTCAGTGGTCGGCATGAAAAAGTGACAAGGCTCCTTGGCAGAAGAAGCTGTGAGTATTTTAGTCTTAGTGAAAGCTGTAGTCGTCAGGTTGCTAGGGATTCCAATAATGGTCAGCATAGATCCAACACTCCAACATATAGGCACAAGTAGAAACTTCCTCAACAAGACCCCCAAAGCTCAGGAAACTAAGACAAAATTAATAAATGGGATGCCATTAAACTAAAAAGTTTGTGTTCATCAAAGGAAACCATTAAGAGTCTAAAGAGAAAGACTACAATATGGGAGAAGGTCTTTTCCATGTATGCCTCAGATAGAGGACTAATATCTAGAATATACAAAGAACTTAAAAGACTTTACACTAAAAAACCCACAATTAACCCAATCAAGAAATGGACGATTTAACTAAATAGACACTTGACAAAAGATGAAATACAAACGGCCAATAAATACAGGAAAAAATGTTTAACATCATTAGCAATCAGGGAGATGCAAATCAAAACCACACTGAGATTCTATCTAATCTCAATAAGAATGGGAATCAACAAGGGGACAAAAACAATAAATTCTGGTAAGAATATGGGGAAATTGGAACTTTTATACATTGTTGGTGATGTTGCAAATTAGTGTAGCTGCTATGGAGATCGGTATGGAGACTCTTCAGAAAATAGGGAATCCAGCTATACCATTCCTGGATATCTTTCCAAAGGGATTGAAATCAGACAACTACAGCAAGATATGCATATCCATGTTCATAGCAGTATACTTCACAATAGCTAAATTATGGAACAACCTAGGTGTCCATCAACAGATGGATTGATTACAAAATTATTGGATATACACACAATGGAATTTTACTTAGCAATAGAGAACAAATTTATGTCATTTGCAGAAAAATGGAAGGAGTCGGAGAACATTGTGTTAAGTGAAATCAGCCAGTCACAGAAAGTGAAAGGTCATATGTTTTTCTCTAATATGCAGAAGCTAGGGAGGAATCAGGATACCACAGAGACTTAAGTTTATGAAGGAGAAACTTCAGTAGTCTAAGGGAAGGGGGGAGGGAGAGGGAGGATCAATGAAGGACCTACTTCCATGGACATATGTGCATATGTGAGAATGCCAATGTCAATCTCAAAACCCTGTGTGGAGAAGGGGAGGGGCATGAGGAGGGAGAGGGGAGGAAACCCACCAAGCATGGTGTGCAAGTATGTCAGTATCACTATGATTCCCATTATGATGTGAGTCTATAATATACCAATAAAAGTATTAAAATATATTAAAATAAAAATATGTGATCCATACCATAGCTCTGTAGCTTACTTTCATGTATGAGATAACCAAAACCCCACGATTCAAATAAAGATACTTCACAAACAATAAAATGAGTGAGAAAGTTCTATCCATGGAGGAAAAGACAAGTAAGATTGAAAAGAGATAGAAAATACACAACATTAAATTGTGTTTGGGATAGCTCTGCTCAATCTCTGCACTTTTGCAAAGTATAAGGGTTTTCAGTCAGTTGCATGTTCTAATAAACTGTGTCATGAACATTGGTTTTCAAAAGGCATATTAATGCAAACTTAAAGAAGTCAAACAAAAATCCACCTTGAATATTTTTGACTGTCAAAATACACCTTCTCCATGGTCATCGCAAAACGTTCTGTCTCAGAAATCTTGCTAAGTGTTAAAATTTCAAAGAAAAGAAAACAATCGACATACCTGACTGATTGTGATGTGGAGTCCTTCCTGGAAAAATATACCGTACTTCTGAAAGTATGAGTCCTGCCCATTATTCTTCTACAAACATTCTTAAGATTTTTTGTTTCTCCCTGTGTCTATTTTAGCAATCTTTCTTTATATTGTGTTTTACATGAAAATCTGCATGTTGGCATTTCCAAGTTCAGGTTTAGCATGCATATATACTTGTTTTAAGGATGCAGTTGATAATTTTTTCTTCCTCTGAAAACTATTTGTATATCTTGAAATGTTATGATGGAATAAAGTATGATTTTCCTGTTTAAATGAAAGCTCAACAAGTGCGATGTGTGTGAATGTCACAATCAATTTGAATTACAATGTGAGAATATAATGCACCAATAAGGGTATAAAAATAAATAAAATAATGTTTTTAATTAAATATATTTACACTTTATGTTAAAGTTTTGGGTAAGTAAATTAAAGTAGTTAAGTTAAAGACAAGTATAAAAAAATCACTCAGGAATAAGTGCCCTAAAATTGAGCCAGTATTTAAATATCATGGTTTAGTTTAATAAAGAGCAATGAGCAATAAGCAATGAGGTCTAAGGACAAATGAAGAAACTTCAGAAAAAAAGGAAAGAAGGGGTAATACCACCTCAAGGTAAGCTGAACGATGTTGGTGTGCCCAGGCCTAAACTCCAGGAGGTGAGAGAAAGTGCCCAGTCACACAGATCAACACCGGAAGCATCAATACTTTAGCAGAATTCAGAGTATAACTCTTCTTGCCCTTTTCACACACTACCTGCTTGGTATGATCAAAGAAAATAGTGAGGTTATGTGCAGAGAGCCAGGGTCTAATTTGTTACTCTATAATCTGTTAGAGAGGCTGCAAGTGGACTGGCCTTAGAATCTCATGGGGGCTGACCTAAACTATCACACTTTGAAAATGATGACAGTCACAGGATAAGATCTCTAAGTTTTACTCTTCGATAGACAACTAATTTTGATGGCTTTAAGTTATTATCATTGTATTTACCCAGTTTTCAAATTCCACATACACACATGAAAAATTGTCTATATTTCTATTTCAAATGTTTAGTTTTCTTTTAAAGTGACACATAATTCACAAATGTGTAAAGTACAATATGATATTTCAATGCATATATGAGTGTTTATATGTTCATACATATATGTTCATATATACATATATATGCATGTTCATGCATACATGTTCATATATACATATATATGCATATATGTACACACACATACATACACGTGCGCATTGTATAAAAAACATATTTTAATTCTTCTTCTCATGTAAGACAATCCAGGCTAAGGATTTTCATAATTTCTTTTACTTTTTTCTGTTTTTATAACTAAGAAAAATGTATATATTAATATACATTCTCCTATCCCAGTCACATAGATATTCCATAATTAAGAGCACTGCAGTTATCATTAAAAAAATTTTTTTTTTAATTTTTGGTGGTACTGGGGATTGAACCCAGAGGCGTTCTACCTACGAGCTACACCCCCAACCCATTTTATTTCTTATTTGGAAACAGGGTCTCACTTGGTTGATGAGAGTCTCACTACTTGCTTAGGCTGTCCTCGAATCCGTGATCCTCCTGTCTCAGCCTCCCAAGTACTGGGATTACAAGTGTGCACCACCACACCCGGCTCTGCAGTTATCATTAATATAATGTAAATTATATACATGCATATTCATACATGTATACAAATATTTCAGTATATAAGTCTAAATAAAACTAACATTGAAGCTGTTGAGAAACTTGTTTTTCTTGTCTCTCATTGTCTTCTGGGTGTGATAGTCTTTCATATCTGAAGTTATCCTCTCAGATAAAGCTCATATAAACTTTCTTCCTGCCACTCAAACTGGTGGAAGTATTTAGATTTGACTGTCACTTTGTATATTCAAATTACTCATGGCACACCAGGAAAATTAGTCTAATTTCTACCCTGTTAACATTTCTCTTTCTCTTGAGTCTGTCTTAAGTTTACTTTATCTAAGTCACTTTTTATTTTACTCTATAGCTTTCTTCTCAGTGTCTGTTGGAATATCCTATTCCTTATCCCCTAATGCAAAGTCAACACCATCTAAATAGATGTCTTACTTTCAGGCTTACACTTCATGAGATGACTAAGCAAATTCTAAAGATAGAGCAAGAATACCCTATTTTTTGTTAGGAGAATAAGCTCAGGATATGTTACATCTCACACATGTCACTCAGATATGGAAGCTAAAACTTAGGATATTCTTACCTAAAAGGGTAACACTTCAGCCTTACAGTAACTTATTTGAGGAAGAAAACTGTGTTTCAGCCACTACATTTAATATTGAGGATTCAATGGTGGGAACAAGAAGTAGCTGATGTGGTATTTTATACGTAGAAAGGCTAAGGCCTTTGGTGTTTTCAAAAATGTTCATTTTCTTCAAAGTCTATATAGAGACATTATCAAATAAGTAAAATTGATGGTGTCAACAGTAGATAGTTTCTGTCAACAACAAAAAAACTCTTGCTAATAAAATATAATATTTTAAGGATACAGAATGGGAGAAATATAGACACTAAAATAGATCAAGTGAAAAACGATGAATTTCTGCCTTAAGAAATTGGTAGTGGGTTAGTAGAGAAGAAAGAGCAGATGTGATGAATATGTTGGCAACCTGCAGAAAATTGTAAGTGTTCAAGGAATTTGCGGCTGATCTAGGAGAAGCGTATGTCAGGAGTCAGTAATGCACAATCTTTATTAGAAAATGTCTTGACAGATTTGCCTGAGGTAGGGAGAGTCCCTGAGAGCGAGAGTTTGTTTTGAGACCACAGGGACAGGAGGGGGACACATACTATTCAAAAGAGAGAGAAGACTAAGGGAACGCTCAAGAGGAAGGAATTGAAGAGAGGGCTTATTAGGTGACATTTCTAGGCAGTATTATGGATCGTCTCTGTCTCTGGTCTTTTGCTATAGCAACATATGCCAGTGATACAAGAATTTAGGGAACGGACTACTCTCCTAAGAAACCTCTTATGTACACTGAAATCTTTATTTTATATTTTTCCAGTACTGAGAATTGAGTCTAGGGGAACTCTACAACAGATCTATACCCCCAAACTATTTTAATTTTTACTATGAGACAGAGTCTAACAGAGAATGGCCTCATAGCCCTCCTATCTCAGCCTCCAAGTTGTTGGGATTCCAGGCTTGAGGCAGCATAATTGTTGTGGTCATCATTCATGGCTATTAATTTTAAATATTCTATAGTATTTTAGATAATATATGTAATATTTATACTTATTCCTGTGATACAAGGACTCATTACAATATTTCATATTCAAATCTTAGTAAAAATAATTTTCTAGAAGGAATAGATTAACTATGCCAATTATGACCATGATTTATTGTAGTAAAAAGTTGAGTGACTTATTTAACTCAAAGGCCCTATATCTTCCTTTCACATTTCACAACTTTAGCATTTGTTTCAAGATTTTAATTTAATAAATAAATGTACGTGCCAAATGTAGAATATGAATAATGGCATTGTTAATGAATACAGAGTTACTTAAAAATAAGATTTTATAAATGCATGTAATTATTAGTCTATACCACATGAAGATGGAAATAGACAAAATGGCATTTTGTAGCATTTTTGTAAATATTTTGCAAATATTTAATTTCTGATATAAAATAATTTTATTTACTCAACTTAAAAATTCATCTTAGACTTGTTATAATGTCCTCTTACTACTGATGAATTACTCAACCTTTTGACCATGATTCATTAGTAGTTTTTGGTCCTTATATCTGCATGTTGACAAGAAGGGGTAAACTGGATCATGTCAGTTTTCTGAATGGATATAAAAACATACACAGAAGTATGGTGGTATGCAGTTGTAATTTCAGTACTTGGGATTCTGAGATAGGAGGATCACAGCTTCGAGACCAGCCTCAGCAACTTAGTGAGACTTTTAGCAATCTATAGAGATCCATTTTTAAAACAAAAAATTAAAAGCGCTGGGGATGTGGCTTGGAGATTGAGGAAGAGCAACCCTGGGGTACAATCTCCAGTGCCACCAAAATAGAACAAAAAACCAAACCAACCAAACAAACAAACAAACAAAAAAAAAAAACAAAGAAACTAATGAGATGTCTACAAAATAGTATTTGTTATAAATTTTGCAGAAGAAAAACTTAGTAAATAACAACAACACAAATATCAGCTCAATGTTCTAAAAGATATAGAAGCAAAAGTCCAGCTGGAAGCTAAAGACAGTTTCCATGATTACATTTTAAGATAGAGCAGAAGAAACAGCTTTTGTAAGCTGTTTTCGAATGTCTCGATATCATGTTACTACTCACCAAGTTGATGATTCTATCTTAATACATCTCACAGAAAAGAACATTAATGGTCCTTGATCATTAATGTCCAGTCACAAAAGTGAACTGTCCATTTGACCCACATCTCTACTTCTGGTTTTAAAAGTATTGTGATATATAATTACAAAACAAATGTGTGTTGAGAGTGACAATGCTATATATTTTCAAAAAAATGTCTACACTGCAAAGGTTAAGAGTACAAAAACTGTCAAAATATTTGTCATGTTTTAAATTTTAAAAGGTGGGGATTTTATATTTTTAAGATTACTTCAGCAATACACTGAAAAGATTAATGTATAGTGATTAACTTCCTATTATGAGGGTCAGTATGTTCAATTTATAAATGGTATTCAAGTCTTATTTTTAAGTTATACAAGTTATATAGTCTATGTGTTCAGCATTCTCTATTCTTCTATAGAAAATTATTCATGTGATTTATAACTGTAAATATCATCTTATCAATACTTTCACGCTTAATAGTCACAGAAATGAAATGACTTATTTTCTACATGACCTGAACACTAATTGCATAGCGAATACTTCAGAGAAATATGCATGCTAATAGACATTTAATTGATTATGGAAGGAGTGTTCTATTATCTTAAATATGCTCACAAAATGTATACAAGAAAAAGGCTGTCAGTGACTAGCCTAATACAGTATTAAGGGATTTGAAAAACAGTTATATTCTATATTGAGGTACAAATCTCTGTTGAAAACTACATGAACTACATAGAAATTATTTTTAAAAACTAAGTGCAAAATTGAAAGTACAAATTATGAAGAAACATAAACAACCATTGTCTCTATAAAATTAAACATTTGAAATATTTGTGGCTTCTGGATAGTTTATTTATTTATTTATTTATTTATTTATTTATTTATTGGGTTACTGGTGATTGAATCCAGGGCATTTTATCTTCGGATTACACCCTCAGACCTATTTATACTCTTCATTTTAAATCAGGATCCCACTTAGTTGCAGACGGCCTCACTAAGTAGCTGAGGCTGGCCACGAACCTGGGATCCTCCTGTGTCTCAGCCTCCCAAGTACTGGGATTGCAAGCACGCACCACCAGGCCCAACTTAGATACTTTAAGTATATTTTTTTTAGCAAGACAAACACTTGTATTCCTAGTACATGAAAGACTGAGAAAGAAGGATCACAGCTGTATGGCCAGACTCAGAAACTTAGGAGAACCAAATTAAGAAAAAAAGAAACAGGCTAGGGACATGGCTCAGAAGTAGAATGACTCTAGATTCAATCTCTAGCAACACACACACACACACACACACACACACACACACACACGTATTGGTGCTTTGTGATTGTACATGATAGTGAGATTCATAGTGAGACATTCATTTATGCACATAGTTTTATTTGTTCTGTTCCTTAATCCAAATCTCTCCTTTCCTTCTTTTCTCCTTCACCCCTCCCCCCAGTCATAAGGTTCCTTTTCTTTCTTATTTTCTATCCAACTTTCACATATGAAAGAAGACGAGACAGGGAACCCTTGGTTTTCTTTTTTCTTTTTCTTTCTTTTTTTTTTTTTTTTTTTTTGGCGGTACTGGGGATTGAACTCAGGGGCATTCTACCTCCGAGCTATACCCCCAGCCCTATTTTTTATTGTTTATTTTGAAACCGAGTCTCACTAAGTTGCGGAGTGCCTCACTAGGTAGCTGAGGCTGGCCGCGAACCTGGATCCTCCGGTCTCAGCCTCCCGAATGTTGGGATTACAAGCGTGCGCCACCACGCCCGGCGAACCCTTGGTTTTCTGAGTCTGGCTGATCTCACTTTCCCTCAGGTCTTCCTCCCTCACTTTGGTGCTGTAGATCTGCTGCTTTAATTCACTTTCAAGAAACTGTAATGCACAATGCTATAATAGAAAAGTGTATCTGTATTAATCTCATATGGCAAATATTTTTTTTAAATAAAGATGCTTGCTTTCACACACACACACACACACACACACACACACACACTCACACACAGAAAATCTTAAGATCCTATTGCAGAGGTAATTAATCAATATTTCAGCACAATCCTGGGAGAACCAAGCTTCCTTCTGGGCATTGATCTACTCTGACAGGTCGGTGGAAGCTTGCTTCAAAGGAAAGGATGGCTATAGCAACTTCTGCATCAACTTCCCATGCACCAGCACCCACAGACCATTACTCAGAAATGTTTGCCTGTATTGGGTTAGCCCATCATTTCTACAGTACCACTAAGAATATGACCAAGTCTCTCCAAGATACAAGAGCATGTGGAGCACCCCATGGGAACACGGTGGTTGTGTTAGCAAGGAAAGAAAGAGGTCCTGGCTTTGTTGAGTCAGTGCGGCATGTCCAGGACAGTCAGGGGATAGATGGAAACAATAGGAAGGTACACTGAGTCCTAGTATCACATTTTAATTTCAATAGTTATTTGTTTTGACATTTTACTTTTATAACCTAAGTTTCATGGAATTTAATTAGTTATTGGGATTCTATGACTTGCAAAGCCCAATGCTTTCCTCAGAAAAAGCTTATTTTGCAAAGTGGCAGAATCGAAGTAGGAGCACATTGATTTTTGCATTTGTAGCATTAGGTTTATATTCTTCAAAACAAATAGATTATTGGCTAAACATCCTAATTATTTGGATACTGCTTGGACTAAAGTGGTATTCATATAAATGTGTATACATATGTTTAATGTAGATAAACATTACATACATACAAATACAGATATGTATATAGGCACCTATGTTTATGCATATGTTTAATTTATTAACACTACATAGTCATTCAAGAAAAATTTAAAAACTTTCAAATATTTTCACTTGATCATTTTTAACAGTCAATTATCATATTAAATATATTTAGAGAAAGTTAGTTGTAATATAATTTAATACTAGTTCCTATAAGTACTTCCATACTGAGCAAGTCATTAGATTATAATTTAGAGGCTGATTGAGGTGTAGTGGGGAATGCCTATAATTCCAGTGACTCAGGAGCCTGAGACAGGAGGGTCTTAAGTTCAAGACCAGTTTGGGCAATGTAGTGAGAGCCTGTTTCAAATTGAATGGAGTGCCCCTGAGTTCAAACCCAGTTCTATAAAAACAAATACATACATACAGTCATACATACATACATACATAAAAATGTAGTGGCCAGAATAGGTTCAGGATAGACAGAACAGAAGAGACCTATTGGCCCTTCTACATGAAGTTCCTGTTAAGAGAATCTTCCAACAGTTCACAATAGATACTTGCACCACAGAATCAAAAGCTGAACCTATGGGTTTATAAACAATCCTAACAATGTGATCAGAAGCATACCTCAGTTTAGGAAATTAAATGTAATAAACTTCAGTTCATTATTTAAGTAAATGTTAACTAGATTAATTAAAATGCAATTTCAATGTAAATAAAATAGCATATCATTTTAAATATTATATCTGTTAACATCTTTCGTTGTCTAAACAATTCTGTGAGACATTTACACTCAATGAATCTGAGCTTTTACGTAACTTCCCCAAAGTCACAAGTCTTGGAACTCAGATAAGATCCCAGGTGATTTGGATCTAGAATGCCATGACCCTGTACACCATATTTTCATCTGGCTTCTCCACATCTCTTTGGAACAACTTTTCAGCAATTTCTGAGATTTTTGAGTTCCTAACACCACATGTAAACATAATTACAAGCTACTGTTTTTTGTGAGAGAAAACAAAACAAAAATCATATTGTAAATAAATTAAAATCACATTAGACCTGGGTGTGTTACTGCACACCTATTATCCCAATGCTTAGGAGGAAGAGGCAGGGGAATTGCAGATTTGTGACCAGCCTCAGCAACATAGTGAGACTCTCAGCCACCTAGTGAGACCTTGTTTCAAAATAAAAATAAAAGGGGTTAGCGTTATAGCTTGGAGGTAAAATGATCCTAGGTTTGATTCACACACACACACACACACACACACACACACACACACACAATTGGATAAGTAGCTATGGATTTTAAGTGATTATATCATAAAGACCAATATAGAACCACATTTGCTACTATCAGGTATATTTTTGAATAAGGCATATATTTGAACCATTTGCTGACGTTATTTTCAGCGCACAAACTTCACACAATGAAATCTTGTGATTTAGGTGTTTAATAATTGAAGCAATTCAGAATTTCATGAACATTATATAGAAGAGCATCATAAAAATGTTATGGGGTAATCCTTTTGAAATATAATAGCCAGGCTGAAGATGACATGATCAGAAGATAATTGATTTTGTCACATTATCAGAATTGAATATGAGTGGGAAGAAAACACTGGGTCAAGGTGTAAAAGTATGGCTATGAAATCCTGGCTCAGCCTCCTGGTGCTGATGTGGTCTTGCCTGGAGGCCCGGATTCTCTCCTGCATCATGCTATGACAGAAGATCACTTTCACTCTCATTCTGTGATTCAGATTAAGAAAAACACTGAGAGTGCACAGGTTATGTTTATCCTTCAATCACTAGATGGCAGTAAATGCGCAATTCTGAGGAGCCTGGACCGGGTCATGCAGACTGGGAGGAGAGCCGGAAACACAAGAAAGGCTGTCACCTCCAGAAGGTTTCCTCCCACAGATCATCTAGGAGCTCCCATCTATCAGATGAAATCAGACTGTAAAGAAAATAAAATGCATAACTCAATAATAGAGTAAAAAATATCTTCAAATAGTAATTTGAAATGTTTTATCTGGGGTAAACAGAGTTGGTAGCTTTCCATTTAAAACTGCAAAGAGGAGAGAAATAAATATAATCATAGATCTAGACTTGTAAAACGGGATGGAAAAGTCTGTATCTTGTCCACACACATCATGGGTTTCTGCTTTAAACACGATATATTATTTTCCTTTAAAGTATGCATCAGGAATTTCTGAGAATGTTATATCCACTTACCAAGTAAGATTGAATTAACCCATAGAAAGTAATGGAACAAAGAATCCCATTCCATTACTTTTAATGTGATTGTGTCTGTATGTTACGTAGCAATACATTCTTCAGAAATGGAATAAGCTTCCCAGCATATTCTCACATAATAAATGAGAAAAGGAAATGAGAGTCCTGCCAGATGAGTATCTAATCCCATTTCTTGTACATTTTGCTTGTCAGCAGCTACATGTCATTTAAACTACAGTAATGTAGTCATGATAATTTTGTCCTTCTGTCCATCTGAAGTATATGTGCAGGAAATCTGACAATGTAACTGAAGTAATCTATAGATTTCCATAGAGTACATTTATGTAATGTGCACGGCTGTATGAGTGTGTGTGTGTGTGTGTGTGTGTGTGTTAGATCAGGGATTGACATATGCAACGTGTTGGTTGAGCATTATCTACAGAGTTAGAATTTAAACAGTATACTATATTCCTTATAGTGTTATTAGGTTTGTCTGTAATGTATAGCCAGCAAAAATGCATGTAGGAAAACGAGGAAGCACAGTGACACAGAATCCACTAAGTTACTTGGATTAAGAACATTGGCTGAAAAGTGTTCCGCCATGTAAGTGAAAGTGCCTTTTTGCGGATTCCGTTGAATGTTACCAGTAAAGGATATGAAGATAATTTTGAAGCAGAGTTAATTCTTTGGAGATAGAAACCCAAGTTTCTTCACGAACAGAAAGGAATGAGGCAGGAATTAAGCCTAATGATAAGGAGTGGTCAATCTGACTCACTCTGAATCTATCCATTCACCATTTTCATCCCAAAGGACTTATTGATTCTTGAATATAAGCCAGACTGTTGATGCGTCTCCGTACGTTGTTAGCTCATATAACCTTCACAATAATCACATTGTTTTTGAATGGTTATTCTTTTTAAAAAATACTCTTACTGATGCATTATAGTCTCACATTCCGTAGTTCATAGGGGTAGTGGCACACATGCACACAGCACTCAGTGAGCCTCCTGCTGGATCCTTCTTCATCCTCCTTTCCCGTACATGATAGTAAGACCGGCATTGGTATTCTCATATATGTAGGTAACATCAACAGTAATATTTCCTTCATTAATTCTCCGTCTCCACTTCTATCATACCCTATATCACCTCCCTCAGGACACTGGATATCATCTTCTTTATCTGAAGTCCCCTTGTAATCCTGACTATTCCCTAAAATCTTTAATTTTCTGAAACTGTCTGATCTCACTTAGCATAATATTCTACAGTTTTATGTATTTCCCCAAAAATGACATAATTTCATTTTTTATGAATGGGTATAATTCCACTGTGTATATATACCACATAATATTTATCCATGCGTCTGTTGACAAACACATGGGCTAGTTCTATAATTTGACTATTGAGTTAATTAAGTGACAGGGCTAAGTATGTCAGCTTCAATAATTGCAGCGTGATGTACTGATGAACATAAGGAAAGAGTCATGTACCTACATATAAGAAAGGAGTTTCCTCATGGGTGTCAGTAGAGATAAGCTTTCTGCACCAGGCCAGTTATGGTCTAAGAATTCAAAGTTAAGTGGCAATAAGCCAACTGAGACTGGTGGGGTCTTGGGACGTGATAGAAAGGAGCCCATGAACAAACAGACAATACATAAATAAATAAAAATTGAGGAGCACACAGCCAAACCTAAATGACCAATGTTGTTGAAGTGCAAAGCTGAAATTAGAGAGCAAATTGATTAAAAACTAACGGGCCCAGATAACAAATTGTCCTTCACCTGCATTCTGCTGACGTCATGGAGAAGTTGCTGAAAGGTTTTAGAGAGAGGACCAATATGAGTGCCAGATTCAAAGAAAAAAAGCTTTAGGGAGAAGCATTGCTTTAAAGAGGGAGAACATTTTTTGGCTTGTTGTTAGATTCAGATAAGACATTGTAATGTTGCAAACTATGGTAGAAAAGTAGAAAAAAAGTGAAAGAAACCCAGGGGGGAAATAGATCATAAAAGCAGAGGGGAGGTAACTATGGTAGAAGAGGGGACCAGAAGAAAGGAGGAGGGGAAAGAAAAGGTGATTGTGCTACAATGACTCCCACCATACTATATAATTAATTTGCATCAATAAAAACAATATTAAAAAAGTAGAAATGGCATGATAGGTGAAATTTGAGAAATACAAGCTAAAAGAAAAAAAACTTCGTAAAAGACTTGTCATGAGTATTTTGAAGCATGAATATTACAATCAAGAATTTAAGACCATCTAGGTGATAATGAATTATATTTTAGCTACAATATATTGTAATTGGGGTATGTATTTTTGAATCACAAAATCCTGGAGAGAAATCTGAGTTAATTATATACATTTAGAAATTAGCAACTCTCTAATTATATCAGAAACTGGTAAGTTTCTTGAGTTTACAGAATGTAAAACCATGGGGCTATCTTAGAAATCAAAATCATTAGGATTTGAAATCCCCTTTTACCTAGTGAGGCCCTCTGCAACTTAGGGAGACCCTGTTTCAAAAATAAAGAATAAAAAATAGGGCTGGTGCTGTAGCTCAGAGGTAAAATGCCCTGGGTTCCATCCCCAGTACCGCAAAAAAAAAAAAAAAGAAAAAAGAAAAAGAAATCCCCTTTTATCAAGGTAGTAATAAGAGCAGATATGATTCTTATAAGGTAGCTTCTGAATTTCAGAAAATAAATGCTTTTGATGACAGCTTAAGGGGAGATGAAAAGAGTGTGAACTTTCCTAGGATTCAGGAATTAAGGAAAATAATTCTAAAGCATTGAAGTACAAATGTTAATTCTTCCACTATTGGAATGAATTATCTGTTATGAACTTGAAATGTATTCAGCATCCTTGATGCTTCTTAAGACTCTATGGGAAGGACTAAGTGAAATGTTTTCCATTAATTTGCTACTTGTGCCAATTCAGAATATTAATTCCGAGAAAAAGCATTCCCCAGTTTAACAGAAAACTGTTGCAGGATCATATCAAACTGTAATGTTAGCATGCATGGTATCCAGTTGTCCTGAAACATCCTAAGTAAAACACACATCTCCTCCTAGATTTTGCTAGAGACCATGTATGATTTGCTATTTATCTAATATTGCCAGAAAAATCTAATATTTGGCTTGCCAAGCAACATTTAACCTTTCTATTTCCTCAAATATTACATACTTCACTGGTGGTGATCAATAAGTCTTGCTTAACCAGGTTTACAATCCAAAGGTACTTTTAAAGCATTTTTTCTAAGAAAAATGTGTGTGTTATATACTAGGAGTTTAATATATGTGGGGTTTTATTTAGTATAGAGCATTAACTGCACTGTTTATATTAATACCATGCTAATTAGTAGACAACATTTAATACTAATTATTGTTAATCACAAATATACAGATCAATAAAAAGACCGTCATTTGTTAGTCACTTAAAATTATTCTTGTTTAATCTTCACAACAATCCTACGAAGATTGTGATTTCCATTTTATCGTCAAGGAGACGTAGTTCTAGACATAGGAAGTCACATTCCAAATTTCAAAGGATAGTAAGGTGAAATTTACCAAAGTCTGGCTGGCTTTTTCCTGAGTCACTAATATGTAGTCGAGTACCTGCAGTGGAATCCCTGGGATGAGTCTCATAGTGAAAACTTAAAGATGTAAGCATTTGAAAAACTTCCATATTTTTTCATATGTAAACTAAGGTCACAGAACCAAATCCTTAACAGATTATCAATAGAAGGGCTAAACATCTGAGAATGCCGGAGTTTCATCAGCTCTCTGACTGTTTCTGAAGTTCTTAGTAGTCAGTTTAGTAGTTCCTTAGCGGTCCCTTTATTTAGCAAAACTTAACTGATATCTCACTAAGCATGGTAGAATTCTGTGTAATCATGCAATTTTTTTCTCATTTAGGATGACTGTTTCATGAAAGCCTATATGAAACATTTCTCGTGAGCATCAGTAGATGACTGATGGTTTCACTTATTGCTGATGAAAAGGCAAAATGTAATTTTTTAGGGACTTAATAATGATGTAAACACATTCATTCCTTGCATAATCCATTTTGAAGTAAATCAACAGGTAACGTAATATTATACTATTTCTATATTTTGCCTATTGAAATTTTCACAGACTTTTAATCTTTCATTTATAGGAGAGATGTGCCAGTCAACATTGATGGAGATTTTTACATTTCCTCAAAGGTTAGGATTTTAACAGGACTGTCATACTTGTTCAGAGTTGTGTAGTGTTCTCTTTGAATCAGCTAATGGAGTCTGTTGTAAAAATCTTTAGAGCAGGCATTTCCTCTAATGACTAGAATTTGCTGAAGTTATTTTCCCCTTTTTTGTCCTTGACAAGGCTCTTTATCTGTCACCTAATAGTGTTCTATTTCTAGTGGAGAGATGTTTCTGAATTGATCACTATGAAAAAAAAAAGTAATCAAAGTAACCTGATTGTTTCCTAGCATTAAATAGCATTAAGGATCTATTAAGGATCTGGGAGAACACAGTGCTCTCTATCTACCATGATGATATATTTATTATCATCAGTGAATACTTTATTTGGTGGAACTTCCAAGGCAAAGAGAAAATGGACTGTCCCTGAGATGGCATTCTTTCTGTGCTTAATTAATGATTACCTATACTGCCTGGATTAGTACAAGCTTCTGTACAGGAAGAAAATCCATTGCCTTATTGAGGTTATGTTTTATTAGGATTGTGCGTACAAATCTATAATGTGTTTAAAGACATGTAAGGCTGAACATCACAGGCTTGGAAAGAGAGCCTCTTCCTGGTATCATGCGACCCCACAAACATTAGGAGTAGCCTATCGTGGATTTTATTAAAGCATTTGTGAAGTTTCAATCTCACAGTGTCCAGGCTTTCTGGATCCCCAGGGACCTTCATGCCCTACCTTCTCTTCTCTGTGCCATTTTTATTTGAAGTTCAAGATGAAAGACCTCTTTAATGTTGCTATCAATCATATTTGAAGACTTTTAGATAATGTGATCCATTTAAACTAACTTGAAATCAGAAGCCAATTTTAAAAGTCATAATGTCTTCTCTAAGCCTAGTTTTAATTCTTAGTTTCCTTTGTTAAATTAAGATAATTTTAGGAAGCATTTCAAAACGTATTATCATTTCTCATGATATGTATAATATATAATTATGATTTTTTTCCAGTGCATTAAGAATAAAAGTAGAAATGAAAGAGAATAATGTTTTGCTATATTTAAACTTTTTCCTTATTTAGGTAAAATAATCAAAAAAGGCTTGATCTGCCCATCCATTACTAATACGTGCAACAACTATAGAAGATTCTTTCCAAAAATAACTGGCATATGCATTTGTTCAGGTAAGGAGTCGGATGACAGAATTTGTGGCATTTTATACATCTAGGAACTAATGTATATTAGAGAAATGAGAGTTATTAATATTATTAAATACTTAAGTTTTCCTAACAGCCACATCAAATACTGTCTGTATTACTTTTATTTCTCTCAATCTTGTGAGGCAAATAACATTATCTCAGTTTTATGTATTAGGGAATTAATGTAATGTAACTACCTTGAAAGGACAAAATAATAACATATGAATAAGAATACAACCATCTATTCATATTAAACACATCTAATAGATGTGTTCAGTCACAAAGATGAATTATATAAATTATGTTACATCGAAAAATGTACAGACATTTTAATAATATGGGCTGCAGGAAATAGCCTTTTGATTTGTCAAATATATTTGGTAAAGTGCAGCTCTTTCTTACCACATACATGTGAACATAAAATGAATTAATTTGGCTGTGATGATCCAATTTCCTCTGGCTGTAGCTGTAGCTGATGCATCTTGGGAAGGGCATCACTGGGCTTCAGGATGGACATAAAAATAATACCCAGGATCTCCAACCACAATGGATATTGAAGCTATGGTACTATCAGAAGACATCCCAAGAAGCAGTGGCTGAGCTTCTATAATTCTATAATGGTGTCATTACCTAGAAGTCTACATGAATGTTTGAATAAACTGAAGATGATCAAAAAAAAAAAAAAAAAGAAAAGAAAAGTCCAGTCTAGGCTGCATTTCTGTAGCTCTTAAAATAGAAACAACTGGGTGTAGTAGCTCATGCTTGGAATCCAGGTACTTGGGAGGCTGAGACAGGAAGATCATATGTTCATAGACAGCCTTAGTAACTTAGGGAGGCCCTCCACAATTTAGTGAAATTTTGTTTCAAAATTAAAATAAAATATGACTGGGGGTGTAGCTTTGAAGTATAATGTTCCTGAGTCCAATCTCTAATACCATAAAAGAAAGAAACAGAGAGAGAGAGAGAGAGAGAGAGAGAGAGAGAGAGAGAGAGAGAGAGAGAGAGAGAGAGAGAGAGAGACAGGGAGAGAGAAGAAAGAAAAAGGATATAAGGAAAAAAGATAACAACAGTTAGCCTCCTTACAAGTCAGAAAACCCTAGAGTTAAAAAAAAAAATAACCATGATCAGAACCAAATGTGGATGAATTCACTGGTAACACTCACTGATTCAGGTAGAGTGGGGATGACATTTGTGAAGATAGGATCAGGACAGATCTGGGAGCCAGCAACCAAACAGCAAAGGCTCCGCCCTGCTCACACTCAACTGAGACTCTGAAGACGCAAGGCAAAGGCCTCTCTCCTTTCCAACCCTGCCGCTATCCCTTTCTAATGGTACCAGCTTCGCCTTACATTTGGTGACTTTGAATTTGCTGTCTCACCTGTGTGGAATCTCTTCCTTCAGATGTCAATGCACCTTGTTTAATCAATGACATCTTTCAAAATCTTCATTTGTATCACATTTTCTTCCTCCCATCATGTATTATGTTATGCTATATTTTTCTTCATGTAATTTTAATAACTAATACATATGTATGTATAAAATATTTCAACTAGTCTTCTCAAACTAGATTTCAAGAGGGCCTTTGTGCTGGTTTTGACTATTCTTGCATCCCCAATGCCGATAGCAAGCAGTTCTTAAATGCATTGCAGAACTTAGAGGCGATTGCTTTCATTTTCATGGTAACTCACAATTGTGATTCTCTCTCCAAGAGAGATGAGATTGGACTTCAGAGTCATGTTCTTGCTTTATCATGGCACAAGGATCTAAACAATGGGGGAAGGATAGTCCAAGTTTAGGGTTAGTGAACATTTCCTGACCAAGTAGGATTGGAGACAGGTGTAAAATAGCATGGTGCAAAGCAGCAGTTAAGTGGTCAGAATAAAGAGGAAGGTGAAAAAGAAAAGTGAAGTTATGAGAAGTAGGTTCAGGTGTAAATGAAGAAGTGCACAGGTGAGTTTCTAGAACACAGATGAGTTTTAAACTTTCTCTTAGAACATGTCAACAAAACAACAAATTATTTTCTTCTATAGTCAATTACAAAATGCAAGAATCAATAATGACTTGTACTCATTGTAGAACTTTGGTTAAAATATGAACTAGATCAAAATTAGTTTATTTGGCACATTATCAGATTCTGGGGATCTATGGGTATCTTTAGATTACATACTCCTCCTCACAACCATTCCTCCCACACACCAATACACCCATGTATCTCCCCAAATATATCCATGCATAGCACCCCTACACATACCACATGTAATACACACATCTATACAAGCTCCCACACACAAATCATTTATATAAAAGCCATGCCAATGTTTAATTTCCTGTCATTTTTCCACTGAGGAGCTAGTTCATATTAAATTTTATAAATATTTCATTTAAAGGAAAGGTGAATAAAATAGATTAAAACATTCCCCAGGCTGTCACTTTTTTCTACAAAATCTATCACCATTCTTTAAGTTTTATATACACATAGAATGGGAAGAAGATAAACTTTTCAAACTAGAAATAATGGAAAGACTTAAATACATGGGTGTATATTCAATAAAATGTTGCCATCAATATATTTCATTTGTAAGTAAATTTTTTTCAAATTTAATTTTTATTTTCAAATGAAAGATAAAATGTTATGTGTTCAGAATTCAGCAGATATTTTACAGTAAATGTAAAAAATAGGATGTTTAAGTCTCGTAAATTAATATATATATATATATATATATATATTTATCATTGATATCTTCACATAGCTATCATTTTAGTGTGAATATTTACCCACCCTTTAGTATTTTTTCCACAAGGCAATATAGTGTTGTACTATAGTTGTCATGCTATACAATAGCGCTTTTAAACTCATGTTAATCTGACTCTAATTTTATGCCCTTTCACCAATACTCTGCAGCTGTCTCAGCCTCTTATAGCAATATCTTCCAGGTTCATCATGTTGATTAAAATGGTCTCTTCTTTGTGGCTTTTTAGTTTGATGTAATCCTATTGGCCTATTTTTTGCATTTGTAACCAATTACATAAAATTGGGTAAATATTAGGTAGTTAGTGGCACTCACCAATGGAGGAAGCTATTTCCTAAATCAAAAGTGGAAAGAGCAAAGCTTAGAAATATTACAATATTTGCCCTCTATTTAAAGTCAGCTACATTTAATATTGATACTATTTTATATCAATAAAAATAGAACTAGAAAATAAGTATACGTCTTGAGCAAAACTGGAGGAAACATAAGTCAGATGAAAAGTCAGCATCACTGGTGAGGAGTCAGGGTTATCACATATTTCCAGTATGTTGACAAAATACATTACTCACTGGATAACATTTGCAGTAGATGACCATGGCCTTCAAGGGTATCCAACTAATTCTTCCTATTTAGATTATATTTCCGCCAACTTTATTTATTTATTTATATATATATTTTTTTTGCGGTACTGGGGATTGAACTCAGGGGCATTCTACCTCCGAGCTATACCCCCAGCCCTAGTTTTTATTCTTTATTTTGAAACCGAGTCTCACTAAGTTGCGGAGTGCCTCACTAGGTAGCTGAGGCTGGCCGCGAACCCGGATCCTCCGGTCTCAGCCTCCCAAATGCTGGGATTACAAGCGCGCGCCACCACGCCCGGCTGCGCCAACTTTATTTTATAATTAACTTTTGTGAAGATTTTTTCTAAATGTCATGACCATCAACTTTTTTTATAGGTGTGGTTTTCATAATAAATCAATGTGTCGACACTTTGATTTCCCTATCAGTCTCTTGTGAAGACCATTATGGTGAGTTAGGTTTGAAAACTAAATCAAGAGCAGATGCAGTAATACACTGTGACTTTTATTCCTGCAGTGTCTGTACTCATGTCTAGATTTTTGTGGTCCTAGAAAAGGGCAACAAACTCACAAAGTGAACAGTTGGCGCCATTCTCCAACATCCAACACAGATTGCTAAGTACTTACGATTGAACCACGGGCATTCTACTTCTGAGCTACACTCCCAGCACTATTTTTTTTCTTTTCTTTTCTTTCTTTCTTTTTTTTTTTTTTTGTTTTTTTGCAGTACTGGGGATTGAACCCAGGGGCATTTGGCCTCCAAGCTACACCCCCAGTCCTATTTTTATTCTTTATTTTGAAACAGGGTCTCTTTAAGTTGCCGAGAGCCTCACTAAGTAGTTGAGATTGGCCTCAAACCCAGATTCTCTGGTCTCAGCCTCCCAAGTACTGGGATTAAGAGTGCACCGCCACGCCCAGCTGCTAAATTCATTTTAAAGACCTTAAATAAAACCTCTTGTATTATTCCCAAACTGTTCATTTTCTATCATTTGACTAATTTCTGCCTCCTAATGTGAAACCCTAGTCTCTTTTCAAGTCACAGCGCAGTCTCTTTTCAAGTTACAGAGAAATTTCAAGCAACCTGACAAATTCAAAGATCTCATTGCTTATCCTTCTACTAGTAACAATTTGGAATTGTTCTCTTTTTCTCTGAAATTTCTCAGTGTGCTTTGTTCAGTTAAGTTTAAACTGCTCAAGGGACCTGAAGACTTAGTCTTGCAGCTTAAACTAATTTTTCCACAAATGACTGCATTCATCATGGTGGCAAATAGCAGCCTCCGATATAAAAACAGAGTGGCAAGGAGATTGTCTAATCTTTCTGATTCTTAGGACCAGTGTGGCTTGGTCTGGCCCCCATGAGGTGCTCTTATTCCCGGGGGAACAACCTGTGACTCCCAGCTTTTTCAGAAGCTATCTCCTCACTGCATCTGTGACAGGGACAAGGTGCCATTTCCACGCTTGTCTGGGTGTTTCATCTCAACGTCCATTTGTGTGAGGATTGATGGCTGTAAGTGCTTGGAAAGATAGAGCTACTGAACAGCGCTGTGTCAGTCAAATCCTACACTTTGGTAACATTTTAATGTGATATTTTTGTCCTTGGATGAGGTCGCCCTTATCAAATGCAAAAGGAAAGGAAAAAAAAAAATTCTACATGCAGGCCTTAACAATTGTAAGTTTAGAAAGAAAAGAGATGGGGCCTCAAGATCCATGGAACAACTGAGACATTTAAGGATGAGATAACTCTTGAAACATTAGATCAGTTGAAAGGATTTGTTCCATTAATTCTTAGACAGTTAACATTTCATATAGAAAAAAGGGTAATTAGCACCAGAATTGTCTTCAATCCCTTGAGAAGCTTTTGGCCTTAATACTGCCTAAAGCTGTGCTACACAAAGGTTACTGTTATTTATTGCCATGCCTTCCATCCTTAATAGGAGTCTATTCAATAGAAATTACCAGGAAGACTTTTCTGCTGCTTTCTTTAACATCTCAAAATCAATGAGTTGAAATAAGTCCATCTGTTAAAGGCTAAAATGGTTGTTCACAGATACACTTTGGCCCAAGATATAAATCGCCTTTTATTTTATTTAAAGAAAGAACAGTGGTGAATAATGATTTCATTTTAAGGGAAAAAAAATATTAAGTATTAAGGACAGGATAATTACAGTTAGTTCAGTCCATTGTAGTGGAAAGAATGCATATTCAACAATTAAGATAGAATTGAAATTCTTAATATGCTGCAACATTTTTTACAGAAACGAATAAAAATTTATTTTATAACTAATTTGATTTTCGTCATTTGATTCTCATCTGTATAACTGAAGAGTGCCAATAACCTCACAGATAAATACTCTGAAGAATATTCTATTAAGCAACTATGTCTGTCTCTTCTCACTCATATTGAACTATCTGCCATCTGAAACTAGAAACTCATTTGCCATTGTGACTACAGCTCTATCACGAACAGTTTGACTCATTAACTCTATAAATTATAGGAAAGTACTCACTAAGTACTACTATAAGCATACAATTTAGTTTTAAAAAACATTTTTTTTTTGGTCGTGAGTGCAATAAACATTTTTAAAACAAAAGATAATTTTTAACTTCCATAAATTTATAATGGCACACTAAAAACAGATAAGAACTATGCAATGCTTCAGAAGATAAACTGGTTTTTTTTTTAGACTTTTTAGAAAGCAAGAACATAAAAGTTCTCCCTGAACAAAGATGTGTAATTTTCATTCTTTATTTTTTATTGATTGGTTAATTGGCTAATAGGTACTGGGGAACCCAGGGGCATTCTACCTGTGAGCTCTATTAAACTCCCAGCCCTTTTTCTATTATTACTATTTTTTTTTATTGTGAAAAAGGGTCTCACCAAGTTGCTGAGGCTGGCCTTGAACCTGCAATCCTCTTGCCTCAGCCTCCCAAATACTGGGATCATATACATGTTGCATCATGCTTGGCATGTTCTTGTATTTTAAGAAGGAATATAGTACAAAAGCAATGATCAAATATATTACAAATACTAACTTTGGCATTTTTCTTCAACAACTGATGTAATTTTAAGGTTTTTATGCAGTGTTTATTTCTTTTCTCATTTGTTTATTTCGTTAGTTTGGGATATCATCAGGAGTGATGGCAATTGTGCTTCTTAGGGAAATGGTTTTAATATGGCTAAAATTAAATTCAACTACTGAAGGTTTGGAATGCCTCTCTTTTCAAAATTCTAATTTCTATTCACTTCTATAACACAATGACAAAAATCTAAATAGGGGATTATGAGAGATGACTTTCATATGTAAAATAATTTTTCTTATTTTTCTGCTTTAGATCAGTTCTTATGTCTCTCTCTCTCTTGCTAAAAGCATCCCTTTCTACATCTATTAAATCAATAATTCTAACATCTTGCTTCTCAATTTTAATCAGCTATAATTAAAATAGAACTAGTTCTGTTCACTAATTCTAACATTAAACAATTTTCTACAATTATGAGATAAAACATTATGCTATAATCACATGCATAAGTTCCTAAATATCAGTTTTCACTTCTAACTTTTGAAAAGCATCGACGTTTTGTTTGAATTGCATGCCTATGTGTTCCTATTTTTCTAACCCTAAAGAAACGCAGCTGCTACATTATTCCATCTTTTTAAGGCCTTTCCCTTTTCCTGAAATAAAGTTATCCCCAAACAGCAAAGATCTTTCCCTAGACAGATTGTAACTTCTCACCAATCCCCACTAGCATAGGAAGTGGTAACATCTGCATTTAAATTACTTGTTTATTCAACTCATTTATATAAAAGTGTACTAAACCTAAAATTCAGTTCTGGAACACTGCTCTGAACCTAGAGGACATCCCATCTCACATTGTTTCACCAACAACTCGTCTCTGGTAACTGTCAAACTCATAATCTATACAGTGTTGGATAGTAACGTCATTCAAATGCAGCATCTTGGAAAGCCTAATAAGAATGTCAACCGAAAAGTAGGCTTTTCCAAAATGGGGAGGGGGGAGGGAGTCCCATTACAACTTGAAACTATCTGCTATTCTTTCAGAACATCTCAGCTAAACTGGTTCCCTCTGGCTCCAATGATTGTTTTATACCATCTGTTCATTAAAAAAAGAGTACTATTCATTAACACTAACCACTTGCAAACAGTTTCAAAATCTCTATATTTTCAAGAACATTCAATCACTCTTATTAATTCAGATGGGTAGCCTCTGTGATGAACACAACACATTTTTGTTTATTAAAATTACAGTGCTAATTACCTATTTAGTTATTTTACACAAAATATTGAGAAGCTACTTTTTGCACACAAATCTGCTTTGTTAGAGATATGCCAAAACAAATAAGATTTGAATATTTATCTTTAGAAGAAAACTAAATTATTAGTGGGTTCTAGAAGAAAAGGTAGCTTTTCTATTGCTCAGGGAATCAAGGAAAATTCAATAGTGGAGAATATTAATATGGAATCAGTAGTAATTTCATATTTTTATTATACAAATTAAATATTTAAGTTTGGAAATAAAACAATGATGTGGAAATGGGTATAGAAAAATTAGTTCAGGAAAAAGTCTTATTTATTTATGTATTCAAACTGAAGAGCCTCTGTGCAGCAAAGGAAACTATCAAGAACCTCAACACAGAGCCTACACAGTGGGAGAAAATTTTTGCCAGTTACTCTTCAGATAGAGCTCTAATATCTAGGATATACAAAGAACTCAAGAAAATCAAAGCTAAGAAAACAAATAACCCAATCAAAAAATGGGCAAAGGATCTAAATAGACACTTCACAAAAGAAGAAATACAAATGGCCAGTAAATATATGAGGAAATGTTCCACATCATTAGCAATCAGAGATGCAAATCAAAACTACCTTGAGATTTCACCTAACTCCAATCAGAATAGCAATCATAAAAAACACGAATAACAATAACTGCTGGCAAGGGTGTGGAGAAGTGGGAACCCTAATACATTGTTGGTGGGAATGCAAACTAGTCCAACCACTTTGGAAAACAGTATGGAGGATCCTCAGATGAATGGGAATGAACCTACCATATGATCCAGCAATACCACTTCTTGGTATCTACCCAAAAGAATGGAAAACAAACTATCAGACTGATGCATGTGTATCTATGTTTATAGCTGCACAATTCACAATAGCAAAACTATGGAAGCAGCCATTTATCCATTGACAGATGAGTGGATTACAAAACTATGGGACATGTACACAATGGAATTTTACTCAGCCATAAAAAAGAATAAAATCATGTTATTTGCAGGGAAATGGATGCAATTGGAAAACATGTTAAGTGTGATTAGCCAGTCACAAAGAGTAAAGAAGCATATGTTCTCCCTAATATGCGGATGCTAGGGAGAAGATGGGGCATAAGAGAGTCTCCAGATGAAAAAGGAGAGACCCTTGATAAGCAAAGAAGTTTATTTAATTGAAGGGGATGGACGGGGGGGGGCACCCTAATGCACAGGATGTACTTACACAATTATATGAAGGTCACTGTCAAATCCAGCTTTCTATTATTCTGTGTATATCTTACCACTAAATTAATGTACTCAGTTAATATTCAGATATTGTACTGAAATGAAAGATGTCATAGAAGTAAAAATTATTAAGTCATTGTCCTGTGTTTCACTGGTAGAAGGCAGATTCAAAATTTCAATGCAGGAACTTCAATTATACAATGATACTTGTTTTGTTTCATGGTGCCGAAATTCAGGATTTCACTCATGTGAGGCAACTGCTCTACTACTGAGCTTTACCCAAGCCCTAGGCAATACTCTTCTTTTTCATATGATGCAAAGATTAGGAATATTAAAAACCGCATATCTGTGTTGTTATCTGGGTTTACCATTATTCTCTTTGTGGCTGCCGGCAAATTACTTGAACTGTTAAGGCTAGTTTTAAACAGTACTCAATATCACACTTACTTTGAAGGGTGTTTTTGTGAATTAAACCAGATTGTTAAGGTGGTATCTCTTTGCATAGTACTTGACATATTATTGGCTTTCAGTAAATTTTCATGTCCTTCCTTCTCTAAGTACTTCTAAAATACGTACAAGGCTTCAAATGTTATATGCTTAACCTTGTAATTCTCGCTTTAAAGTTTATGCTCTCATTTTGTGTAACAGCTTTTTCAAAATTATTTTGCATTTCAAGAACTCATTTTTTTTCTACTACCTAGTTCAATGATAAAAGTGAAAGAGCCTTATATTACCACATTCTGTGCTATTTGAAATCGCTCTCCAAATAAAGGATTAAATGAAAATCCCCTAACTCTCTAACATACCTAAAAAAGTGGTAGATGTGGTCATATAATTTAATGTTTGGAAAAATGACACTTTCCACTATAATTTACTTAGAAGATCAAACAGTTCTTAGAATATAGGTAGTATAATTCTTCATCACTGATGATTATAAATTCTATTTTATAATAGATATATAAAACCCTGACTTCACTGCTATTTCCATCAGTTAACAATGTGTTTGTTATAAAAGAAGCTATAATGCTTTGATGAAAATACTGAATAGTTCATAAAATCTATGCAGCTTGAATTAGTATCATAATCTCTTGCAGTTAGGGAACAAAGTGGTTTATGTTATTGCCTATATTATTACTGATTCTGATCATTTAATTACCAGTTAAGTTTTATCCAAATATTAAACTTGAAAGCTCATACATATTTTAGAACAAATATAAACAAAAAGACACCTTGGGGAATGGTATATTATATTGATATAATTAAACTGCAGGCTGCCAATTAAGAACACATGTATTATTGTGAATTTTGGAACTTAAAGACAGATCAAGAAAATTATATAAATTCAAAGAAAATTGCCTAGTCAAAAATCAAAAGAAGAAAATCTTCAGAATGATGGGTTAGCATCAAGTCAGGCATGGTGGTATATGCTTGTAAACCCAGTACTTAGGAGGCTGAGACAGGAGAACTATAGACTCATGGCCAGCCTCAGCTATTTAGGGAGGCCCTCCATAACTTGGTGAGACTGTTTCAAAATATAGAATAAAAAATAAGACTGTGGGGGTATAGCTCACAGGTAGAAGGCCCCTGGGTTCATTTCCCAGTACCACACATAAAAAAAGAATGATGGGTTAGCGTCAAATAGCAAGATTAATTTTTTTCCTATATGGTTGGAATTCAGGTTAGATCATCACAGGGTAAACAATTAATTGAATAATTAAATATTAGATAATAATAATATGCTTTATTGTTAAAATTTGGTTATAGTTTTACATGATGATGAGACATAACTTTGAGAATACTAATCTGAATCTTCAATTTCTTTTGCACAGATTGGAGGAATATTTCAACTATAGTCTTCTGTCATACTCGTTGGTTTGCAGAAGTTATTGAAGAACCATAACAGTAGAATTCAAATAATATAAGAGAACAATTTTATTTACTTTCTTTATAACAAGTTTCCAAATTTTAAGCTCTTCACCAAAAACCTCAAGGTTTAGCACAAAGCATTCCATTAACAAAAAAATAATTCCACATCCTGTATTCTGTATTTATTTTAATATATCCTGAATTAATTTATGCCTTGTGTGTGTGTGTGTGTGTGTGTGTGTGTGTGTGTGTGTGTGTGTGTTTCTAAGGATTCAACTCAGAGGCATTCTACCTCCAAGCTTTTTGTTTTGAAGCAGGATCTTACTAGGTTGTTGAGAGTCTCACTATGTTGCTGAGGCTGTCCTCAAACCTGTAGTTTTTCTGTTTCAGCTTCCCAAGTACTAGAATCATGGCATACACCACCACACCCAGCTTATCCTTAACAATTTCTGAATGTTTTATTATTTTTAAATGCTAATGATTGTGTTAATTTGCTCTAGCAGATAGAGTACTTGCTCTAGCAGATAGAGCAGAACATCTGTGATCTGTTGACACGGCACAATTATTACACTGTCATAATCGTAGATGGATCTATGTTCTTCCTTGACTTGCATTAATTTGCTCTTTTTAGAATTCATTACTGATTCTTGATCACATGACTAAAGCTTTTCAGGAAGATTTATGACTAAAGTCTAGTTTGCCTATCACTTCACTTACGGAAGTAAACATTGACATATAGGAACTCCCTAGAGGATGTTTATATCCTCTACCAATTAGCTAATACAATTCTGAGGGAGAGAAGAGACTTAGTATCACAAACCTATGATGAAAAAATTACAGTCAAGCATATATTTCATACTTCCAAATGCAAATGCATTTTAATCTAAATAAATACCTTGGTAATTTCACCAATAGTGTAGAAGAGTTCCTGTCTCCCCACATTCTTGCAAACATTTATTTTTTTTTTTACTTCTTGATGATTGCCGTTCTGATTGGGGTTAGATGGAACCTCAGTGTAGTTTTTATTTGCATCTCCCTGATTTCTACTTATGTTGAAGAATTTTTTCATATATTTATTGTCCATTTATGTCTCTTCTTTTGTGAAATGTCAATTTAATTCAATTGCCCATTTCTTGATTGGGTTATTTGATTTTTAGTGTCAAGTCTTTTAAGTTCTTTGTATATTCTAGATATTAGTCCTCTATCAGAAGATTAGCTTACAAAGATCTTCTCCCTTTCTGCAGGCTTTCTCTTTAGACTCCTGATGGTTTACTTTGATGAGCAGAAACTTCTTGGTTTAATGTCATTCCACTTATTAATTCTTATTTTTATTTCCTGAGCTTTGGGAGTCTTGATGAGGAACTTTCTACCTGTGCCATATGTTGGAATGTTAGACCTATGCTACTACCATTTTGGGGTATCTTTATAAAGGAGCTGAAATCAGAGAACTACAGTAATATATGCATACCTATTTTCATAGCAGTGCAACTTACAGTAGTGAGAGAAACTATGGAATAAACCTAAGTGTCCATCAACAGATGAATGAATTACAAAATTATGGGATATACAGACAATGGAATTCTACTCAGCAATAAAGAAGAACGAAATTATGTGATTTGAAACAAAATGAAAGGACCTAGAGAAAATTATGTTGTTAGATTAAACAATCAAAGAAAGGGAAGGGTCACATGTTTTCTCTAATCTGTGTGCAAGTTGGGAATAATTGGGACACCAGAAGTACTCCAGATAGTGGAGGAGAAACGTCAGTGGAGAGAGGGAGGTAGTCTAAGGAAAGGGGAGGGGGAAGAATGAGGTTTCTTAATGGAATTACTAGCATAGATCATATGAAAATACCAATGTCAATGTCAGTACTCCATATTGGGAAGGGGGGAAATGGGGAGGCAAGGGATGGGGCTACCAAGTGCTGCCTGCATGTATGTCAATGTCAACGTGATTTACATTATGATATGAGACTATAATGCACCAGTAAAAGCATATAAAAATAAATAAATACCCATGGAAATACCAGGACTTAGGAGGCTGAGGCAGGAGGATCACAGGTTTGCGGCCAGCCTCAGCAACTTAGCAAGGCTCTTACAACTTAGTGAGACCCTGTTTCAATAAATAGAATGTAGCTGGGGATGTGGCTTAGAGGTAGAATTCCCCTGGGTTAAATCCCCAGAACCACACATACATGCACAAGCACACACACACACACAAATATACAAGCTTACTTACACTGGTAGATCTAATGGGTGCGATAGTTTTGATATTGTAGAATCTCATGCTATTCTCTTGCTTTTCCGTTAAATTCTCACTGCACTTTTATTATTCTGGCTTCAACTGTAGCTTTAGGGAGAATTCTCTGTTTATTGAAAAACCCTGAGTATATACTCAAGTTGCCTGTCACTAATATATGATACGGCAAAAGTAACTGATACATACCCTGGTACATATTCATGCAAAAAACATATAAATCTACATATAACAAATGGTCTCAACCGTATTTACATTATGTGTGGTATATTCATATGAATGATCCTAATAACACATTAAAGTTTCCTGTGGAAGTAATATAATAGAGGAATAAATAAAAATGTATTTTATTTATATAACATAAAATATTCATTAAGATTTTAAAAATAGTTAATAAGGCAAAGTGAAAAAAAATGAATGTGTGAACATTTGTGTTTTAAAAGTTGACCAAAATGTATGTCATCACAGGTGGAAAATATTTACTAAATTTACTAGTGGAGAAGTTTCATAATCTAAATGATAATCCATGACTCATGACTAATAGTTGCAGATTTGATTTGATAAAACTTATGAAGGTATATTTTCTGAGAATTAGTATTATATAGTGCTATCATTTTATTCTATATCTTTGTGTTGACCTTTCTTTACAATAAAACACAGACATGGACACAGTACCAGATTGTGTATTGTTGGTTATTTTTGCTTCATTTATAGACAGAATAATTGATTGTATTTAAATTAAACACAAAGGACCTGCCAATAAATCACTATGCCATCTCAACAAACATGAGCAGAAGAAAAGCCATAAGTGGAGAAGTCAAAGCAGAGGCAGAAAACGGGTGGATTGTAATGCTGATGAAGGTTTGATCCACCAGGGCACAGTGAAAATCAGTGGTAGAAGACATTTAACGCCTTCTTTTTCATAGGCATGCCTCTGAGAACTGGGACTTCATCAGTAGTTTGTTAACGTCTCATTATATCGCTCACCCCTTCCCCCAAAATAATTTACTTGTTTAGAAAGTCTTGTGAAAGAGCCAGGCGTGGTGGTGCACACTTGTAATCCCAGCATTTGGGAGGCTGAGACCGGAGGACCCGGGTTTGTGGCCAGCCTCATCTATCTAGTGAGGCACTCCACAACTTAGTGAGACCCTGTTTCAAAATAAAGAATAAAAAATAGGGCTGGGGGTATAACTCGGAGGTAGACTGGCCCTGAGTTCAATTCCCAGTACTGAAAAAAAAAAAGACTTGTTAAGTTAGTACACTTATTGGAATTTGACACCTATCAAAATTGTATCAGTATTACTCTCCTCCATTTGTACAGCTATAAATGCATTCTCAAAGTAAATATACAATTTAGAAAGGAACAATATCTACTTTGGGAAATTTCTGAGAATACAGAATTATTTTAATGGAACAAATTTAAGAAAGAACCTCTCTGCCTCCAGACCACTAAAATAGGGGTCCAGTATCTTTATTTTCATTTTCATTTAAACATGTGAATGTAAAGAAACATAAAAACCGTAGTAAATAGGAAACTACTTATTTGCTTTAGAGACAAGTGTTTTATTATATAAATATTTTGTTAAGATTATAATAAAATAGCTTCTAATAATAGCTGCTATAATAAAATGCTTCTAATCCCAATACTTGGGAGGCTGAGACCTGAGAATCTGGGTTCAAGGCCAGCCTCAGCTACTTAATGAGACTCTCTGCAACTTAGTGAGAGCCTGTTTAAAAATAAAGAATAAAAATAATAGGGCTGGAGACGTAGCTCGGAGGTAGGTAAAATGCCCTGGGTTCCATCCCCAGTACAAAAAAAAAAAAAATTATAATAAAATATTTCCTAAGCTAAACTAATTACTCTTTTACATATAAACAGTCATTTAATTTTTCCACTAACACTACTGAATGAATGTATAGGTATTTTATTGTCAGTTTGTTTATGAACATAGGAAATTTCTTTATTTTATTATTGCCTGTTATTACAATTTATACTAAAATACAGTCATGTATATTAAGAAGGCACATATTAGTCCCCAGTTCATAGCTTTTACTGATCAAAAGGAAGAAATGTGATTGTGTTCATGAATTCATGAAGTTTAATCAATATTGAATTTATTATGGAGCAATTATGAAATGTACAGATAGCACAAAAATGTATAAATAAAAATACGCTTGTCCCTATTAGTATATATTGTCCCAAACATTGAAAAGCATTCCTTAGGTTTAAATTTAAAATGGACTATATGCTCCTATGTTGGTGCACTGTGGATAATATTTCCTTTATATGTGCTCAAAACTGAAGCTGGCACTATAGAATCTTAAATTCACCTTACAATATTTTTGAAACAGTGAGGATGGCACCTAATCATTTATCCATTATTTGAAATGGACCTTATAAAAATATTTCCACATTATCTCAGCGATAAAAATAGTTTTGAGAACTGTGTACAAAGTTCTATCCTAGGAATCTGCCTCAGAAAAGACCTGTGAACTAGGTATGGTTATTTCTGTGTGACAGACTGCAATATTTTCAGAGAAAGTAATCATCTTACATGTGGTAGAGACAGAATGAAAACTATATTCCTGATCTATTTGTTTATGTCTCAAAATAGACTATCTTCTATGCTCATTAGAATTTATTCTTTTAATTCATCATGGTGTAAATTCAAATGTCATTACCACATATTAAGACATAGACACAGGAGAAATATGCAATCACCTTCTAAGCATTGTTTAATTCATGATATATTCAAAAACTGTTTACAAGAGAAAAATTGAAATAGGCACAAATAAATTAACAAAGAAAATTGTAATTTATAGTATGAACTTTGTGGAAAGAAATAAACTCTTCATATGACTGTTGTAGTAAAGAAAGAAAATGAAAAATTTCATATGGAGACATGTGATGGAAAACATTGAAGATTCAGGCGAAAGTGCTTAATTTCATCATATATTATTTAAAGATAACATTTTTTAAGGAAAGAGTATAATTTTTATAAGATAAAACATTATGTAAATTATAAGTTATAACTATTATTTGTGTATTTAGATTTATTTTTAAATATATTTTGAATATATTTTTTTTAATTTTAAGAATAAAATTTTACTAAATTCTTTGTATTTTTTATTTATATATTTTTTATTGGTGCACTAATCTGCAACCCCACCAACAATGTATTAAGGTTCCCACTTCTACACACCCTCACCAGTATTTGCTGTTGTTTGTGTTTTTTGATGATTGCCATTCTAATTTGTGTTAGGTGAAATCTCAGGGTGGTTTTGATTTGCATCTCTCTGACTGCTAATGATGTTGAACATTTCCTCATACATTTATTGGCCATTTGTATTTCTTCTTTTGTGAAATGTCTGTTTAGATCATTTGCCTATTTTCTGATTAGGTTATTTGTTTTTTTAGCTGTGAGTTTCTTGAAAGTCACAGTAATAAATCGGCATGATATTGGCACGAAAACAGACACATAGACCAACGGAGCAGAATAGACGACTCAGAAACAAACCCACACACTTACAGTCAATTGATTGTTGACAAAGGAGCCAAAAACATACACTGCAAAAATAAGACAGCCTCTTCAACAAATGATGTTGGCAAAACTGGTGAACCATATGCAGAAAAATGGAAATACACCCAACTTTTTCACTCTGCACAAGAGTCAATTCAAGATGGATCAAAGACCTGGAAGTCAGGCCAGAGACCTTGCAGCTACTTGAAGAGGGCATAGGTCCAATACTTCAACACATAGGCACAGGTAAAAACTTTCTCAACAAGACCCCAAAGGCACAAACAACTCAAAGAAAGATCAATACTTGGGATTGCAATAAACTGAAATGCTTCTGTGCAGCAAAGGAAACTATCAAGAACCTCAACAGAGAGCCCACAGAGTGGGAGAAAATTCTGCCAGCTACTCCTCCGATAGAGGACTCATATCTAGATTAAACATATTTTTGGATAACCAAAAATCTATTTAGAAATTGTACTATATTCAGAACCACACTATAACTTAAACATTTAAAAATTTATTCTTCATGATAAATTTTCAAATTTTTGTATTGTTCCCAAAACATTATGTTTCATCTTTTTGAGCCAACTGTGAGTGCTTTCCTTGGAGAAACTTAATTGGTTGTACAAATGTGAACAAAGCCAGGTAAACCTCAGGTTTAATTTGCATACTCTCCTCTAAGCCTCCAAATTCTGTAGTCATTACACAGGGATAGAGTAAACATAAATGTAACTAATTGGTAGAAATCTCTTCATTAAGAGAAGGTTTTGTTCAAGCAGATGCAAACACAAAGGTCAGTGTGTCCAGCTGGGTGAAGGATTTTAATCCTCGGTATTGGCAAGTGCAAAGTGCAGGAGGATTAAAGGCCAAGAGACAGATGTGGGGAAGGAGGAGACAGTGTCTGAAGGCATGATTTAGAAATGTGTGCTGTGCATCGCAGAAACTCACTGCTATGGAAATGCAAGAATGAAAATAGCACACTTTAAAAACAGTAGCAATGAAATGTCAGGGCGTTTGGATCAGTTTTGGTGGGTGTCAACATCTGCCCTTGTTAATGAGATCCAGATATTCTCAATGAAGAAGTTTCTTAAGTAAGACTTAAGAAAAGTTTTTGTTGTTAGATTTCTTAAAAATGGATAATTAAACCCTGATTCTTAATAAGAACAAAATTACACACACACACACACACACACACACACACACACACACACACACAGACACAAGCATTCACATTCCCACATACACACACCACACTCAGCCAAATGCCACACACCACAAATTCACATTACCCACAACATGCATGGTATTTTTTAATAAGAGAGCTTTTTTATTCTATCTGAAGGTAGCAGAATAAAGGAAAATTAAATGTATATCATATTATATCATATTATTAGAACTTTGTTGAAATATTTCACTTTGTAGACTCAAATATTGAGATATACGTTTCCTAATATTACCAAAGTAAAGGATTAAACCCATGATTTTGGAGTAAAGCATATATCATACAATTGGAAGTTTACAAGTTAGAATCTTCTGAATGAAAACGTTTTTTATTTAACTTGGGCATATTGGTGCATGCCTGTAATCCCAGTACTTTGGGAGGCTGAGTACTTTTGGGACCTGAGGATCACAGGTTCCAAGCCAGATTCAGAAATATAGCAAGTCCTTCAGCAACTTGGAGAGACTCTATTTAAAAAAATATATAAATAAAATATGACTAGTAGTGTAGATCATAGGTAGAGTGGCCCTGTGTTCAATCTTCAGTGCCACCAAACCAAACAAAATAAGACATTATACTTTTTGAAATAACCTATGCACATTCCCCCACACAATTCAAATCATCTCTAAATTATCTATAATCACTAATATAATGCAAGTACTAGGTAAATAGTTGTACTACAGAATTTAGAGAAATGCCTTTGTGTTCAATCTCAAGTACTAAAAAATAGATAAAACTAATAGTATGATCCTGGAGAATAATATTGTGTCATAACTGTGGGGCATCATCTTCACATTGGGATTTGCAAATTCATTTTTTTGCAAGATTTTTGAGAGGTATCTATATTTTACATATGAAAACAATGTAATTATTTTTTGGCCAGAGACTAAACTCTGGCAGACTAAAGATGGCACAATTTTCTTACAACTCCTAATATAGAGCTTTGGAATCAAATTCTACTCACCTTGAATTTGAGCTGTTCTTATTGACTTGTTTGGAACTACAGAATGTAGAAGTTTTATTTGAAATTTCTGAGGCCAAGTTATACCAAAACTTAGCTTTCACCATCCCTCTTGGAGTACTCATCCTTTGAACCCAGCCAGCTATCTGTCGTAACACTAGAGGAAATCCAAGCCCTAGCTACTATGTGTAACATTTCAGAAAAAAGGAAATTGATCCCCTGGCTGATCACCTCAACTGAGCTATCAGTGAAGAGAAAACATCGAGGTACAATACTGTGGGTAGCTCAGTAGACAATGAATCCTACTGCTCTCATCGACCGTCTCTGTTATTATGAGGACAAATCACAGATTGTGAAAAGAATTTAATGATTAATTACATAAGCCACACCATTGCCAAGCAGAGTAGATCATCAGAACAGTTACTTGTGCTATATCTGTACCAAAATATACCCATTCCCTTAAATTCTGGAGCCATATGTCCTAAGCATTCACTTGAAATTATTTTCCTAATCTTGTCTACAAATAGTACCAGGCATACTAATTCACTGCAGTTATTTACATGTTCATATTTAAAATTCAGGAAATGTTGGGAACCCCCTCTCATCCATCTATTTAGGATCTCAGTTCATTCACTAGTGTTCCAAGGGATAAGCATCTCTTTTTTATTATTTATTTATTTTTATTTATATTTTCGGCATGGATTTTTTTTTATACATTTCTTGAGTACAACAGGGTTACATAGACATTTTTGAGATATCAATCACTGTCAGATCACAAATAGCACCACTTCTTCGTTTTACACGTATAGCCCACATTCTTAACATAACCTGGTCAAGCAAACTTTCTAGAGTCATGAAGCCATACTCTTTTATGGTCATATATTTACTTTCTAAGAAGTAGGAGGGTCTTTCATCTACGCATCCTAGGGACAATCTCCAGACTTCGAGACGCCAATGTAGCCATAGCAGAAGAGTCAGTATAATTGCTCATATATGCAGATAGCAATTGCCAGGGGGGATAGGGGCCAGCTGGGCTCCCACAACTCCCCCGTTTTTATTTTAAAATGCACGAAGGACTGTGCCTGTCTTAGGTCATTTCCTACCAGGTGCTTAATCTTACCCGTCATGGGGTCTCGATGAGTCATTCAACAAGCCCTGTCTTAGGTTGATTTGCCCTGAGAAAATCGAACCCGTCATTGACTACCGGGCCCTGTGCGAGGCAGTGCTTGCATTTTTATTCCATGTAAATCTGCTAAAGTCACTGGTGATCATCCTAGAGTACATGTTGGGAAGCAAGTCATCATTTCCTCTATTCTGGCGTTCCCAAGTACAAATGGATGGTTCATTCTGTTTTCCCTTTCTACTTCCAGACTCAGGGATAAAAAGTTCACATCCCAAATATTCTTTCTTTCATTCTTTCTTTCTATTTTTTTTTTTTTTTTTGGTACTGGAGATTAAAGCCAAGGACATTCTACTTATGAGCTACACCCTCAGCCCTATTTTATTTTGAAACAGGCTCTAAGTTGCAGAGGGTTTTGTAAGTTGCTGAGGCTGGCTGTGAACCTGTGACCTTCCTATGTCAGTCTCTTAGGTACTGGGATTACAGGTGTGCCAGGTCATACCCAGATTTGCATTCAGGTTATGTTTTCTTCAATTCTCTCATCTACTGGATGAAATTTGCTCTTCCTCTAGAATGGCATTTTTACTTATAATCATCCTATGTTATCACCTCTTCTATGTTTTATTTTTGTATTACTTTTTTTTTCAAATTCCATTGCCCATGGGATTAATTATATGTCATAATTTGAGACCTTCGAGTCTTTGAAGTGTAACCTCTTTTTAAGTAGATATTTTATTTCTTTTAGGGGGGAGCTTTTTGTAGAACTCAGCATTAAGAAAGATATTGTTTTCAACTTCTTTTCTACACAGTATATATTAGACAATCTTGGCCACTGAGTTTATAGTGTTAGTACTATTATAACTATAAGTGGGGTCAAAGTAGGTGAATCTTGATTTTCAGTGCAAAATGGTTTTATTAATAATTAATTATAAGCAATTTCAATACACTTTACCTCTGTAGATGAGCTTAAAATAGAAAAGTGTATTATTTTTTAAGACAGGAAACAATATATTCCTTTAATGATACCCTGATTTTCAAATTAGCAGAAATATTTACAGCCTCAAAAATGTTTTATCTCTTATTTTTTGCCCCTACCTTGAAATACCACCAGCTTTTTGTATAAGTGCAATTACCAGAAATTGCTCTAGCAGAAAGACTTTTGGCAAAAGCAGTGAAACCTGATCAATAGTACATCAGGCTCATGGTGGTAGAAACTTTAATGGAAAGAGGGAACATGTTTGTTACAAATGCTTCTCACTGGAAACCTTGGCAATTATACAAAATACTTGAACCTCAGATGTCAGTTGAGTGGCAAAGGGGAAGCTTATGAGAAATAAAGGAAATTGATTCAAGTTTCAGAACCCAAGTATAGCAAATTTCCAGGATGATATTTTATTAAAACAAAATACATCTATAATCCATATATTCTGTATCATCTCCTCTACCTGTATCTTTTAAAATATTTTTTGCCTCAGTAGGCATTGAAACCTAAATTTCCTTCCATAATTAAAGAGAGTTTTGGAAAGAGGGAGCTTTTACAGATAGTTATGAACCAGGAATTATAAAGAAAAAGTTTCATGGAGGAGCAAAGTACAACTATATAGGTAGTATTCTTCTTTATTTCTATAATTTCCCCCTTTCTATCTCTGTTCTGTATTTATCAATAGTTCTTATATTTTCCTTATACCCATAAGGTATTTTATTCCTGGTACTTATATAACTGAGTAACTGGCAGCCAGGCATGATATCACACACCTATAATCCCAGTATTTGGGAGACTGAGACAAGAGGATCAGCCTCAGCAATTTAGCAAGACCATCAGCAACCTAGCAAGACTCAGTTTTAGAATAAGAACTAGAAAGGGTTGGGGGTATGGTTGAGAGGTAAAATGCCCCTGAGTTCAGTTCATAGGACCAAAACTAAAACCAAACAACAACAAAAAGAAAATAATACCGATTCATTGGCTGATATACTAAAATACATTTGTTTGAAAGTAGGAAACTCTATGTGATCTGCTGATCATAGTTGTGTTTTTGTGACTTTTCTCCTTCTCCTTCTTTATCACCAGAACTGATGGTTACTGTCAGAGAAAGATATAGAACATAAATGAAGGTCCTGAATTTTAATATTTGCTGATAACTAGATGTTAAGAATGCAGAATGGATTTTCTTACAGAAATAACATTTTCTTTAGAGCTTTGAAAGTCCAAATATTCTTTTTTTTCAGTACTGGGGATTGAACTCAGGAGCATTCTACCTCCGAGCTACACCCCCAGTCCTATTTTTCATTCTTTATTTAGAAACAGGGTCTCACTAAATTGCGGAGTGCCTCACTAGGTAGCTGAGGCTGGCCCTGAACCCGGATCCTCGGGTCTCAGCCTCCCAAATGCTGGGATACAAGCATGCCCCACCACGCCCGGCTGAAAGTCCAAATATTCTTAGTGTTCTGTGGAGATTGTTCCATGTTGTCAATGGAGCAGAGATTTACAAATGCTGAATAACAGCATGTCCTTGCAAAGCATAGACACTTGGCTGCAACAGATTAACAGCTCAATTTAACAGAAAGAAAAGAATGTTTTTATAAAATTATTTTAAAATAATCCTCAGTACAGATAAAAAATAAATGAAAAAGGTAATATATTTTTGTTTTGTTTTACTGCTTTGCTGGAGATCAAGCATGTTAATACTGAGCTGCATTCTCAGCCAGAAGAAATATAATTAAATATAGAGATTTGAAAAATATATAATCTTGTAACAAAATCAAATCAGATATCATGATCTGAAAGATTTGGAAAATTTGCAAATACTTGAAATTTAAAGATATATTCTAAAGAACAATGTTGAAGAAGAACATTTTGTAAATTTAAAAGGTAAACACTCAAACTAAATGAAATGAAATCATAATGTACCAAAGTATGTTTAAATATATAATTTTTCACAAATACACATATTAGGTGAAAATAAAAATCCTAAAATGAATAACCTAATTTTCCACCTTAGGAAACTATAATAAAAAAGTGCATATTTAAGCTAAAGTTAACCAAAGAAGAAAAATGATAAAAATTAGCAAACATGCTTAAAAACAGAAAATTAGTAGAGGAAGATAATAGTTGGCTTTTTAAAGTCTAAATAAAATTGTTTATTGTTTAAAATTATAAATCACAGCATATATCTCACAACTTGAGAATTGATCATATATCTAAAATGCGAAATGCAAAATTATAAAATTTCTGCAAGAAAACATAAAATACCTATGTTAGTTTTGGCAATGGATTTTATATATGCCCTCAAAAACTCAAACTATGATTAAATATTTATAGTTGTTCTTTATTAAAATTAAATGCTTATATTTTTATTTTTATAAAAATCTTATAAAATGATCATACTTAAATGACAATGTACAATGTCCAAAATCTAAATTTTATAACGTAAATGAAATAATAGACATAAGAGTTAAAATTTCCTGAGCATGATAGTCCATTCCTGTAATCCTAGTACTTGAGAGGCTGAGTCAGGAGGATAGCAGATTTGAGTACAGCTTCAGCAACATAGCAAGAATCCCAGAAATCCAGCAAGATTCTGTTTCTAAACAAAAAAGAAAAGGAGCTGGGGCATAGTAGCTTGGAGGTAGAATTCTCCGAGGTTCAAGCCCCAGTACCAAAACACACACACCCACACACACACACACACACATACACACACACACACAAAATAAATAAAATGTAACATATTTCTATAAATATACTAGGTTTTCAATTACAAATCATGGAAGTTTTAAAAGGCATTGGCATGTTTTTTTGGTTTTTTTTTTTCCAGTTTTGAACTTAAAAACACTATTACCTAAAGTTGAATGTGTTTGCATAACTGCACATAGCATTCATATATGATATATTTGTGGTGTAAAAAATATTATCACACTGTTTACATTCACTTACTTAACATACTGAAATTGCTTTCAGTTTATAGTAAGCCTAACCTAAGCTAACTGAGAATTATATTGATTTGCTTTGTTTTGTTTCTTAATGGCATCATGACATGGGAGAGAATATTGGGATTTTAAAATATTGAGTCTACTTGAGTAAGTGACTGGGTTTTGTGATCAGGTTTTGACAACCGAGCTGCAATGAAAGCAGAGAGTTTAGAGGCTCAGATCTTAAAGCAGGCTGAATAAGAGACAGATGAGCCGATTTGGTAGTTAGGCACTGGGGCTTCCAATGCACTTCAATGTTACTAATTTTGCATCCAAGACATTGGAATAAATCCCATGAAGATAAGACAAGAGAGAAGATCACTCTACCTGGGAAGGCAAGAAGAAATGGGTGGAAACTAGAGAAATGGATGGTCCGCTTTAGAGAAGAAAAGAAAGGATGACTTGGGTTGCAGATAATTTGGGTGCAAAAATTGAAGAAATTTTATTTGCATCATTTTTCTTCTCATAATAAAGTAATAAAATGAATTCATTTGCTGACAATAAAGCAAACAGAGATTAGGAACTTGGGAAAGTAAAACTATGTGGAAATACCATTTGAAACATTTATAGAGAAGAAAAATTGTTCCTTTTTCTTTTTCTTTTTTTTTTTTTTAAGCTCAGAAAATGGCATAAAAAAACAGATAATTCTCAGGCCTGGGTCTAAGTGAGAGATGCAGTTATGTGTGTAATTTCATAGAGGCCAGATTTTATTTATTTTAGCAATCTCAGTCTTTCTTTTTTATTGTTCTCTATCTTGTTTTCTGTTAAGTTTTTGGAGTAACAAGCAAAGTTTTTTATTTACAGGGTTCTCACCTAAACTAATGGCTAATAGACTGTGGAAACCAAAGTCAAAGCTGAAATTGACATAGAAACTACCACTCGAAGATCATTTACTTTACAAAGCCTTATCCAAGCACTCCTGCCCCACAAATCAGCAATAAAAATGTTCAAGATTGATGACCTTAATTATTAAACAGCACAAAGGTCCTTGGAGCAATGAAGAATGCTGGAATGTTTTCCAAGTAAAGCAAAAGGGTATCCTCAAATCAAATTTTGTTTAACTCGTCATTAAAAAAGTTTCCCCCAGACCAACACCTTCAGAAATAAAGATCACAAAATGACATCTTTATAAATTTTCAAACACTTAGTAAATGTTGTATAATAAAGTACTGGGAGATAACCTTGATGTTTTATTGTGTAAAATACATCTATGAGACAGCACCAAAGAGTCTAATACAGAACTGTCAGAAGTATTTATTTGGAATAGCTCCAATTTTGGCTGTGTGTGCGTGTGTGTGTGTGTGTGTGTGTGTGTGTGTGTGTGTTAGTGGGGATTGAAACCAGGGGCATTCTCCCTCTGAGCTATTCCCCATTCCTTTTTATTTTTTGTTTTGAAACAGTCTCTATAGGTTGCTGAGAGTTTTGCTAAATTACTGAGGCTGGTTTAAGACCTTTGATCCTCCTATTTCAGCCTCCAAAGTACTGTGATTAAAGATGTGTGCCGCCACACCCAGCTAATTTTGGTCATTTTACAGTATTCTCTGAAGTGTGGTATACGTATACACACTTGTATGAAGAGATAGAACCGTGAACTGAAGAGGAGAGAGAAGATATGAATTATATGTGCATGTGCGTATTCATGTAATCTACAGAAAAATTAAGATTACAGATTCTACCTCATGCCACATTTGGTCCTGATAGATGATTGTTCCATCCTGATGTTATATATGAGAGGTCCTGAGGAATAATGGAAATTCCATGAGCACAATGTCTCAGGGGCTACATTTAGCATCTCAAAGTTTATTTTAATTATCTTTAATTAAGTAAAATATTATCTAATTTTAATTAAGATAACCATGCCATAATGAATTGATGTTGTAAAAGATAAGTCTTACTAAGAAACTGGATTGATAAAGTATTTGAACTATAAACAAGACAGTAACTTTCAGAGCTGATGTGGCTTCTACTTCCGCTGAGTTCTTTCTTAAGTAAGCAAATTATCAAAATATTTAACAATATCACCAGATAGCTCCTCGAAGCTATCCAGAAGACTATGATGAATCTCTCTCAATTGTCAACACTTTTATTGACAGTTCCTTTTTCAACATTTTATTCTTTAAGATGTTTACACTGTACATTTTATAAATTCCACACTCTACAGTAGTCTACATTTATAGGACAAATATGTGTTTGAAGTGTGATCGTAAACTGTATGATATTAGAAGTTGGAGAGCACTGATTTGGAAGTAAAAGACCAGGCAGTGAAGAAATATGCCAAACGTAATAACCTCATTGTCTTTTCTATAATAGCACCTTCTACTTATTTATTTCTTTGGAAGAAAGGAAATCAGTAGCTTAAAACAACCACCATTTTATTTTATTCCACAGTTTCAAGGGCCAAAAATGGGCAATGATTCTTAGGTTGGTGATGGTGACATTGATACATTTTATTAGTCAAGCAACACACTAGGCCAAATAAGACTCAAGAGAAGAAATGGTACTAAGTATTTGTGGTTCTTAGTTGGCCACAACCATATTTAAGAATATATGGCTAAAACCAATAGTTTTGATAATTAAAAAATATTCCATGAAAAGGATATTTAAATATAATAAAACATTCTTGTAATGGTAAAATAAATGTTTTGAAAAATATTTTATAATACGTAGAATATTTTAATATGTTATTAAGGTATAGTACTAACCAACATAGGCAAAGTAGAAATCAACACACATATATACAAACAATGCAGACTCACATATATTGGAGGAAGCACCCAAAACATCAACAGGTATTTCTTTCTGAAAGAATAATATATTTTATTCTAAGTTTCCACTCACCATATTTTATTAATTTTATAAATTGTCATATGTATAATAAAGAACATTAAAGTTATCCTATATGTATACATAAATCCTTGATTTTTATGACCAAAGTAGATCAATTCATTTATTACTTGTGAATTATATTCTTATTTTTGAATAAATATCATTCATATGTTTTATCCAAACATAATCAATTAAATGAACCTATTAATATATTTAATATACTTGTTGCACTTATATGATTTATAATTTTTTTTGAAAAATTACTCAATTCTTAAAAATCAAATTCAGGCTATCTTGCAAATTTACCATTCAACTTTCTGTAATTTATTTTTTAAAAAAACTATGTACATTTTATATAGAGTGTTTATTATATTGACAAAATTAAAATTTATTTATTAATATTAATTAGCTTCCTACCCATAATCATATTTCCCTGGTTTTTCTCAAAATTATATTATGTAACTTGGTTATTCTAGCCTGTCTCTAAACCAATTCCACACATGACTTTAAAGTCGTTTTTAACCTAAAGCTTGCTAGGTGTAAGCTTCTTGAAACTATGATCTGATGGATGTTTTATTACCTTTGTAAAATTTGTGGCATGTCATTCTTCATATGTGGCGTCTTCTCTATTCTCTCTGCTCTCTTAAGCAAATGTATATAACATTTTCAGTATCAGCTTTTCTCTCTTTTTTGTTTATTTATCCTTTAATATTGCTGTATGTCAAAATCTTTAACTTCCTGAATCCTATATTATTATGCTGTGTCCAAGGTATTATTAAACACATATTATGAGATTTTAACTTTACATCTAACATTTTTAACAAGTTTATACATTTATTTGCATTTTTAGAAATTTTCATCAATTATACTATTCATATTTACTTAAATCTTTTTCTAATAACTCTAATATACTTGTCACTTTTGTTTCCCCTTTTTTTTTCAACTTTTTTCTTTTGATTTCCAGGCATTAGTCCTCTTTTTTGTACCTAATGCTTTATCAAATAGTTGACATTGTGCTTGAACACCTGCCAAAGCCCAGACTAAGACTCTCTTCATCCTCCAAGAGGTAATATTTCTTCTACTGGGATGATAGTGAGCAGACAAGATAGTTCATCTTCATCCTGACCCTGTCTCAGAAATCATACAGCATCATTTTCACAACCATCTTTTATGTTACCAATGAGTCAGAATCTCAATTAGATTCAAGTGTGGGGGTCATGGGCCCAATGTATCTATGGTAGAAGTCTCAAAACTACACTCTAAGAAGAACGTTCTCCCCTAAAATAAACCTTGCATAGGGAATACTATTTTTTCATATCATCTAACATATATGTTCATACTTATATGTTTATATGATACACAAAGTAAAAAAAATATATACAACCCATCTTTAAATATATATGTATATACGTAAATATTGAGAGATTATAGCATATCTGAATATCTTGAGTATATCTTAAATACAGGCATTGAAATGAGATGGATTATGTCACCAATCTGACCCTGTAAAGCTATAATAATAAGTGCAAGAATGTAGGAAAAGTTATGATTTATCATTAGAATATCAAAGCAGTCTCTCTTAGGTTGACAGTATGATCAAAGGCTACCCAGTAAGGTGTTTTTTTTTTTTTTTGGGGGGGGGAGTAAAGGCAGCGTCCTATTTCCATACTATCTAACATGGTAATCACTAGCCATATATTACTTCCAATCCCTTGAAATGCAACTAGTGCAGTGAATGACCTAGATTTCTTAATTTTCATAGATTGTGATTAAAACTAAAACATGCTATATTGATAATTAGTTAACTGGTGAACTTATGCACCAACAACCGTCATTTTTAAAGATATTGCACCAAGTATCCAAAATTAGTGACAAATGACTGAAAATCACAAGGGTATCTAATTAAATTTAAATAAGAATATTAAAGGTTAATTTATATGTATGAACATTATGTTTTCCATATATTGTGATATATGATATATGAGAAGAAAATCAAGCACTGATGTGTGCTATAATTCCATTTATTTTAATAACAGAAGGAGGAAATAAAGCAAGGGAGGGAGGAAAAGAAATAGTTGACTCTCTGGATAATTTATACAGCCCGCATATTAGTTTTCTATCGCTGTGTAACAAATTACAAGACATTTTGTGGCTTAAAATAACACCCATTTATTGTCTCACTCTGTTTTCATGCTGGCTATTACCTGGGGACTATCCTCAGCTCCAAAAGGCTTTCAAAACACAATTTATTTCTTCCCAGGCAAAGAAAAACATGTCTCTGACTTCTTTCAGCCTGAGTAAAGACAGCATGGCTTTGGCTGCTGAGCCAGAAGTTCCTAAAGCCAAAATAAATGGCAAAACTAATGAGCTAATGAGATCCCAGCACTTTATATGAAGCCTTTCTCAGACTGAAAACATGCGAGATCTGCTTAATGGAACCTGGCTGCCTCTATGACCCTTGGGAGGGGCATTGTTAAAATGTCCAAGGTGCGTACCCTTCTCCCTCAAGAATCCACCTGTTATCTTTGTCCCCAGGTCTACTTCACTAACTTTAACAACAAAAGGTCAGTGGTTGTGGGAGTTATGTCTCCGTATCCCACAGGTACCCATCAAAGTATGCGGGGGTTGGGAGAGGTTGGGTGTGGTGATCCTCACCTGTAATCCCACTACTTGGGAGGCTGAGACAGAGGATCACAGGTTCCAGGATACCTTCAGCAACAGGATATCCTCAGCAACATAGCAAGCATGGAAATCAATCTACAAAAAGAAAATTACTTTTAAAATCGCATATATATTCCCAAATATTTAACTCTCCTGAATCACAAGGTATAGGTGACATCTAACTAGATAAACTGAATTTCATTTTGCTGTACTTAATTTTACAAGAAAAAACCCAAATCAATAATAGAATTCCAACTTTACCTTTTTATATTTTGGCTCATAAATTTTAGTATAATAAATTCCTAAGTATCAATGGCACAAAATAAGTAAATTTAATTCCTTATAAATTTTGTAATATCTCAAATCATTGTATTTTTGCCCAATGAAGAAAAATTAATCATGCATTTTGTAAAAACGTATTATCCACAGAATTGTAGTACAGAACTTAAGTTTTTAATTTTCAAAGTGGTATAGAAAGAATGAGAATTTAGAGTGAAATGTCTTGATTGCTATTCATGTATATTTGATCAAAACAATGCAAGTAACAAAGACATCCAATTACCAGAAGAGTTCATCTTTATTCTGATAAAGAGTATTATGCATTACATTGTCTACTCAAGGGAATGCTTTCCATTCATATAGTAGAGCTTTAAGTGGATAATGATTAAAAATTTTCTCTCTGCAAGATTTGCAAACATAATTTCATAATCATTCTAACGATGGTTTAAGAGAACTGTGCATTTGGCATTGACAATAGCATAATATTTTCTTACTACATAATACTTTCCATAATAGTTGTGTAGGAATGTTAAAAGTAGCTTTGTTTTGTTTTGTTTTTATCTATAACCAAAGTTGGCACATTTTACTTCCATGTAGCTATGCTATAATTATCTTTCTGGGTGTATCAACTCCTAAATTTAAATAAGATTTTTGAGTGAGAGAAACACAAAAAACATTCTTCTATTTCAATATGTTAGCAAACATTCAGAAAAAAATATATTATTTGAATTACCTGATTTTTAAACTGTTCAGTCCTCGATTCACAAGTTTTTAATTGACTTTGGTGAAACTTTAAGGTATCTTGATCAAATTTTAAGGCATTTAATAAAATATTAAGTTATTGTATAGTTTAATAAGTCTATCACATTTTATTGCTTGTTCGGTTTCACTTACTAACTTAAAAATATTTAGTAGGAACCTTGCATATGTAAACATTTACAGTTGTTCTGCAAAAGGGCTAGATATCATGCTACCTGGCTGGTTTTAGCCACAGCAGTAACATCCAGAGGCCCTGTTCAATGACACAGGTATAGTCTATCAAAAAACTTTCATCACACCCATCCTCTGAAATATGTAAACTCCATTGCAATGTTATTGTTAATTTGACTACTAATCATCATATTATAGTTAGACATGATTTCTTCTTTTTTTCTTTTTTTTGCTTTAGATCCTCTTTATTTTAAATATTACAGGTTATTCGGTTATACACTAACTCACATAATTTCATCTTTATACTTTAGTGTCATTTCACCAAGTGTGGTATGTGTCCTTGTTCTTCATCAGATTGGCTCTTTGGCCTCCTGGTTCACTTGCACTTAGCTTAGACTTCGCAAAGGTCTTGAGAGGAGAGCTTTTCAGGGTGCACTGGAGCCTTCCTATGTCTCTATTTTCTCACTCCAGCCCTACGCATCTGTAGGAACTTCCACTGTTTTCCCTGACATAGAGCTTTTTGTAAGCTCCTCCTAGAAGTGGCAGAGCCCCCAGGCATAGCTAACGCTCCTCAGTTCATTTTTCCCATTTTGGTATTTTATACAGTCTAGTTCTCGATAGTTCTGCATGTTTGACATGACTTAGGTACAACATCTCAAAATTCTGTAAGCAGAATAAATTTTTATGTTTCAACTATGTGGTTATTTAGGTTTTTGTGTGTGTGTGTGTGTGTGTGTGTGTGTGTGTGTGTGTGTGTTTTAAACTCATGTAGTATTTGTTTGGGCTTATTGATATGGCTTCCAAACAAATTTGGTTATATTACTTATTTTCATTTTAGTCTTCCTTTTTGGGAAAACGTTTTCTTTTCTCTTGAACCTTTACTTTAGAAAATTCTTCTAGCCATGAAGCACTGACAGAAGATTCAAATTTTCATCAGAAAATACCATTAAACCCAGTATCATTCCTAAATAATAGCTTCATGGCATATAAAATTGGAGCTGATCATACTATTATTTTGGTGATTGGAGAATTTTATTCCTCTGTATTGTAGTATTCATCCTTGCCTTTGAAAAATCAGCTCCCAGTGTAGCTATGAATCCTTTGATTATGAGTTCCATTTTCACCCTGAATGTGCATGTTATCCAGTTAAACTATAAGAAATATAGCTTTCTTTTTATTCTAATGTATATACATGGTGCTTGGTAATTGAGGGAGTCCTAACCTCAGTGAATTTTGAGAAATGTAACTCTTTGTGCAGTGGTAAAGCCCCTTGGGGACCTAGTTTTATACAGAAATCGAAGAGAATTTTTCAGCAATTTCTACCTATGCCCAGTCGGTTGTGGTATTAGTCTTTATTTCTATCATTTGACTTTACTTTGAAATATTTAGTTAAGTTTCCACAGGAAGATGCTTCGAGAAGGACCTGCCATGATAAAATGCTGCATACAGGATCGTTTAAACAACAGAAATTGAGTTTGCATTGTTCTAGAGTCTAGACGCCCAAGGATCAAAGTATAGGCAGGTTTTTGTTGTTGTTGTTGTTTTGTTTTTGTTTTTGTTTTGTTTCTGTTTTTGTTTTTGAGATCTCTCCCTTTGGGTGGTAGAGGACTATCTTCTACCATCTCTTCAAATGGGATTTCCTCTCTTACTGTTGTTTTTATTGCTTGGTTTGTTTTGAGATTGCTTTTGTTTTTGTGAGGAGTATACTAAGAATTGAACCCAGGGGAATTCTGCCTTTTTAAAATCATTTTACATCAAAACAGGGTTTTAAGTTGCTGGGGCTGGCCTCAATTCTGCAGTCCTCCTATTTCAGCCTCCCAAGTATTTGGATCATAGATGTTTACTGCCATGCCCAGCTGCTAAGCTTGATTCCCTCTTTTTAGAGGGAAACCAGTTATGTTGAATTAGAGCTCACCCTAGTGATCTCACTTTAACCTAATTATCATTTAAGAACTCAGGCTCCAAGTACACCAAAGGAAGTAAGGCTTATGATTTCAACATTTTAATCCTGTGAGCACATAATTCAGCCATTAACACTGGCCTTTTACAGAATAAAATGAAAAAAAAATGCTGACAAATGTTTTAAATAACTATAGAACAAATCAAGACAGTTTCCATAAGATAATTTTCTGTAAAGGAAATTAATGAAAGAAAAATTTTGTAACTAGCATATAGTATGAATATAGTCAGCAAGATTGAGACATAAAAGGAAATACACATTTGGAAGATTCAGTTCATTATTTCTAACAGTATTCATTGAACTATATAATCTTTATAACAGAAATTTTTCTAGCAAGAGAAGTTCTCAAGTAAATTAAGCAGAAGGAAAAATTATATCAATAATTGTTAAGTATTACAAGGAAGTCTTAAGAGTATATCATATATTGCAAATGTTAAGTGTAAATATCAACTCTAGGTGTTTTTTATATTATTTAAAATGTCTTATAATTAATCTGTTTTTTCAATAGCACTAAATAAATTTTGAAATGTGTTAGAATAGCATTAATAAATAAACACATCATAGTAAATAATTATTTGTGACTAATATACAGCATAAATAGATAAAGCTATTTTCCAAGTGATTGATTATGAATATACATTAACCAGTTAGAAAACAACTTTAAATGCTAATTATATAGTTTATTATTGGGAGTTATTTTAACCTAAGGGACTAAAGAAAAATCAAATAAGTAATGCTGTATGTATTAACAACTTCTATTTATACCAAAGACATCTTTAGTCAATGAGTAAAGGATTGGAATTTTTACATAAGTCACTGAATTTACTATACAGATTTTTATAAAGTACATCATGTAGATGTAAAAAAAAACTTTCTAATTAGAACTTTTTCCAATTGTATTAAAGCAGAAAGTAGAAAGGTTAAGAAGTGATTACGTATAATATTATTTATTTTACTTCCTTAAGCTCCAAGAATAGAAAACCTTTATACTAAATTTTACTTTATAGTAAATCATTCCTATTTATAAGACAAATATAATAAAACTTAAGCCACATTTTATATAAAGATTTGAACAAAATTTGCCAAATATATGTTGGCATTTGGTGAATATATCAATTATTTGTTAATATTCATAAGGGAATGAGAAAATTCTCAGAGCTTTCATGAATAAAAAAATATTCAACAGAATAATAAGAATGGATTTTTTCATCTTCTCTTGCCACATACTTCTTTCTCCTCTGGAAGGCTGTAGTTTAACTATCCTGCACCATAAATGGTACAGGTTGTACAATATGAAAAATCTATGAAGTTAACTAGACTCTATAGCTATAAAAGAGTGATTTTTCCTTGAAATTAAAAAAAATTGTCCATGACAATTTGCTCTGTTTTAATAAAATGAGCTACTATAATATAGTTTAAATAAATTTCTAAAGCCTTAGGTTCTGGTTATGTCTTGGAGAATTCTTTGAGTACTTGTTTTTGTTTGTTTGTTTGTTTAGCTTGTTTAAGATATGGTTAAGAGGAAACAGTTTCGAGTACCTTTTGACATATGCAAAACGAAATAGGGCATTAATGTCTCCATAATTTGATTTGATTTCTAATAATTCTTGCTATCATTAACTTTCATTAATCAAAGTTTATGTATAATGTGAAAGTTGATAGCAACACAAACCAAATATATTCTTGTAACTAAGATAATGCATGATATAGTGCACTGCATACATTTAAAATGTGCTTTCATAGTAGACAATTGTTTTGATTAAACAATCTCATTGCTAATTATTAAAGATTTAACTTAAGTTTCTGTTCACAACATATATTTATACATTCACTCAAATACTTTATTGATCGTTTTCATTCTTCACTTCCAATTATATTTATGCTGCATATGTCTTATTCTCTAGAAGCACATTTTTTTCTTACATGTTAGAGAATAACATGAAAAAAAAGTTAACATTCCTTAAGTTCCTTTTACTGCAAAAACGTATGGGTACTGTATGGGAGTTTCAGAAAAGTTGGGTAATAGTCCCCAGTTCTCACCCCCAAAATAATGAAAACATGAGACAAAATTATAAAACATCCAATTCAAGACTCTGAAAACAGATTAGGTTGCATATTTGATATTGAGAATCTTTACTTAAAATATCTATGAATCCTAATCGAAAGCTGAGGATTCCATGGCACTTTGGCTTTAGATGCTCGAATTTTTATCCCACCTCCCAATTCTCTTGCAGCAATTATTATAGGGCAGGGCAGGGCAGGGCAGGGCAGGCTGACTTTGTGTAGACCCAAAACACAAAGAGCAAACAGAGATCTGGTTGAAAACAATACAGGAGAATCCTGAAAGGTAGCTAAATTATTGCGAAGGTTAGTAGCAGTTACTCTGGGGTGGTGATACTGGCTCAGACAAGCAAAGTGCTAGAAGAAGAATTAGGAATTTAACAAGGGCATGTGGAAATGGCATGCTCATCATGGACCTCTATGAGATTTCACATATTCCCGGTGGTTTGGGAAGGCTGCTTCCTTGTGCAAATTTTTGACCAAAATCATGGAAAAAGCAGAGAGGATCTCAGCTGTCCACTCTTCTCTGAAAAACATGAGGCCTCCTTTAGCTAAAAAGTAAAAGATGCAGCAGGCTTGCAAATATCCTGAATTTTAAATGAGGTTTTCTGAGCACATCATGATACAATAACAAAAACTGAATCCTCATTGGCTCAAGTTTTTTAAATATGACCTCTGCATCTGTTTTCACTGGGCATAATAGCACTAAAAAATATTATTTCAGCGAATCTTGAGAAAGTTTGATCATAAAAGTGCAGCTATATATATATATATATATATATATATATATATATATATATATATATATATATTTTTTTTTTTTTTTTTTTTTGTGACTCTGGGGATTGATCACAAGGGTATTCTACCTCTGAGCCACACTCTCAGCCCTATATTATTTTTTACTTTGAAACAGGGTCTCACTAAGTTATGGTGAGCCTCAATAATTTGTTGAAACTGGCTTCGAAACTGTGGTCCTCCTGTCTTAGCCTCAAAAGTACTGGGATCACAGGTGTGCACCAACAGACCTGAATTTTTTTTTTATATCTACACAACCAAATATCCATTAGAAATGCATGCAAAAGAGGGCTAGGGCATATGTGATAGCCTGGGTTCAAAACCCAGAATCACCAAAAAACAACAACAAAAAATAACAGCAACCAAAACAAAAACAAAAACAAAAAAAGACAGGCATCATGGTACATGCTTGCAGTGTGATCCTAGTATTTGAGAGTCTGAAACAGGAAGACGACAAGTTTTCAAGGCCAGCCTCAGGAACTTAGTGAAACAAACCCTCAGCAACTTAGCAGGAACCTGTTTCAAAACAAAAGCAAAGAAACAAAAAAATGAAAAGGGCTGTATGTGTAGCTCAAAGGCAGAGTGTCCCTGAAATCAATTTCAGTACCAAAAGAAAAAAAGAGAGAGACAGAGAGAAATAGAAATGCATACAAAATGCTAAAGTTGTTAGCAACATAAATTAGGAGAGCATTCACAGATACATATCTCACAGTTCACAGCTGTGTATCTGTGAATATCTATGTTTCTATATCATCTATACTATTTCTGGAATTGCTAAAGTCATCTATCAGACATAAAAGGAATATCATAGACCACCACCAATTAAATTTTATTGATGTCAGGGAGTCTTAATCATTCACTCATGACTTCACAGTTCTCACCTGGGTGAAAACTAAGGCAAGAAGACAGGAGAATGAACACATCTTTAGCATCAATTCTTTGACACAAACACTAAGCCTTCCGTACTTCTAGCATGACAAAAATACTTGCAAGATAATTGGCTATATATATGAAGATTTTATTAATAATAAATGATAAAAACCACTATTAATTTAAACTTGGACTAATATAATTGGAAATATAAATAAGACTAAAAATCATATATGTCATTGTTGGACAAACTTAGAAAATTCCCTTACATTAGTAATATGCTTTGTTTTTAACTTTAACCCACCTTCTGCACCCCAAAGCATAATGAATAAAATATAATCTTACATCAATGTTCATTATATTGTGATTTGGCACATATCCTTTTGTCTGCCTTTCTTTTCTTGCCTGCCAATAAGCCATGCTATTTCCTTCAAAGAACAGCAGGAGTTCTGTCAAGTTTCCATAGGGCGAGACCCATGGAATGTGGGAATAAAAATAAAGGATTAATAAGAGTACTTGTAAGATTACTTAGAATGTATTTTATAATGTAATTCAACTTTCTGAACTCATTATTGATCATATGTTTCATAAAATTTCACTAGGGAACTGGGTGAGAAAATGTATCTGCAAAGAAAAGATGTTCACTAGCCTCAAAAATCATTAAATAGCAAAATGTATCCATATTAAATGTTATCTATATTATTTTAGAATAAGGATTCTTTCCTATGCTTTCCTCATGTACAAATTTCCTCTTGTTGTCTTTAAAGAATTATGGAAATTATCATCTCAGTTTATATTTAAGCACACTTAACTAAATGGAAATTTAGATACTTGCATTCAGTTTAGATTCTTCTATCTCGGTTATTATTTCTGCATGTATATCTTTAATATTGGGGAAAATTAATTTTTCACCTGTAAGATAGGCAAAATAATGCCTGTGTACCACTCTCATAATAAATTAATTAGTTGAAATTACAAAGGAGTATTAACAAGTTAGGAAGTTTTATAAATATAGGGTATTTTAATTCTATAGATATATAAAAAGAGAAAATACAATAAAAATTACGGGAGGAGTTTAGATCCTAACATATCTACAAAAAGTAAAAGCAGGCTGAGAATACTTCTTAGATGGAAACAAGGGATATCTCTTATAAGAAAGGAAAGATAGCAGTAAGGATGCAAAGACAAAGCTGTGTGACATGGCGAGCAAAACGAAGAGAAGCAAGGTCTATTAAAGGAATTGGAAATAGCTAGATTCCAAAGTTGCTCTGAACCATTAACTCATTTTCTGTGGCTTCATCAAACTTCTACTGGAATCATCTTAAATCTAATCCACCTTGTATGTTCCATGTGTGAGGGTTGACAACTCTTTTCTTTCATTCACAGCCTAATCCTCTCCTAGACCCTAGACTTTATGTAGAAACCAGGATCTTAGAACACAGAACTAAGCCTAATTCAATGATAGAAAGTTTGATTTTATTTGGGGGGGGGGGCAGTAGACATATATGCATTTGAAAATAATGTAGGCAAAATAACCACCAATTAGAGTAGAAAATATCAATAGTGAACTTGAGGAAAGCTGAGGGAAGAATTATGGAGAGGTTAGTGACATCTACATCATGAATATATTAGAAGAAATTTGGACCTTATCATAGAAGGTTGCCTTCAATTTGACTGTGCACACAAACTCTTAGCATCTAAAAATGTGTTGCTTACTCTGCTGATTTCTATCAAACTTTTCAAGAAACCATCTCTTTGATTTATTAGCACACCTGCCTGAAAAGAATAACAGAACAATGTAATGGAACTCTCTGAGTTTGAGATAAAAAGAAAAATACTTGCTAATGTCCAAAAGATGAATATCTTCTCTCCATTTTTTTTGTGCAAGCAGGGATGTATATTATGAGTTATATATGGCATGTTATCATGTTATCACCTTGTTTTTCATAAACATATTACTATATAATGATTATATCCATGTGCTACAGAAAAAGAATATCAAGCTAACATTTCTATTAAAGATAAACTTAAGATGAGCTTGGTGAGCCACATATCTAATTTCAGTAGTTGGGAGGCTGAAAGAGGAGAATCGTAGGCTAGTCTCAGAAACTTAGCTAGGCACTCAGAAACTTAGTGAGATGCTGTTTCAAAATAAATAAATAAATAAATAAATAAATAAATAAATAAATAAATAGGGCTGGAGATGTAGCTCAGAGATAGAATGCCCTTGAGTCCATCCTTCATGCTACAGGAATAATAATAATAATAATAATAATAATAATAATAGTAATAATAATGTGGAGTTTAAAAAGAGATAAATGAAGAGAATTTAAAGAACTATGCAGGGAATGACTTTTTATTGTTATTATACACATATGTACCTATACCTACAAGGTAGCAACATTCTCTATTTTATATTTTATAAAGCATTTATTATTTGTAGAAGATATTAAGCTTCTTGGTGGAAACCCCTTTAGTATGCACTGTTTATACTTCACACACTCTGTTTACTAGTTTAGATAGAAAAGAACAATTTGGCATCAACCGATGCTTTATATTTTAGAATTGTTAGCTAAATTCTTGGGCCCCAGAAGTATTGTGAGGCATGCCAGAGGTAATGATCTAGGCAAATTGAAAAGTGTGATACTGATTAGACAAATAAGGAAAGATATCACTGCTCGGCATGAGTCATTACCAAGCCATTCCATAATGTTTTCAAGCATTATCTACTGACAGACTTTTATCAATGCGTAATTAGAGGAATACTAATATAGGAACAAACAGAGCTCATAATTGGACCAGTACAATGATCATTTCCCTTCAAAAGAAAACCAGATATGACAATAATTTAAGTTGAAAATATATATGCATGCATCTTAAATAATAAAGATACCTTTGTGGAAATATTGCAAGGTCTTCTTAAGGTCTATAAAATTCTGTGATTTCAGAAATTTAAATAAGAACCTTCCTTGTCGACTCATCCTTGCAAGTATTCCCTGAGGTTCTTTTCCACTATTTATAGATCTTCTCTATAACTTGGCCGTAGTATTACATCTAAAGTCCAATTGAAAAAAATAGTCATAACTTCCTTTCTGAGCACTTCCATGATCGAACTGAAAAATAGCAAAAGAAATAAGGACCAAACTATAGGAAGACACACCATGTGAAGAAAGTTAAAAATTATTTTGTAAAAAACCAGTGTGGATTTGATATTAAAATATTTATTTGACACATGGAACTCATCTGTCATTGTATTTATAGTTTTTTTTTAATAGTTCCCATGTGGATGGAGTAAAGACCGAAGTGACCATCACAGCTTTGTAAAAATTGAAATGGCCAGACATTACAGTGGATAAAACAGAAAAAAAAAATCACTCAGAACCCTAATTAGACAAGATCAAAGAAGAAATTTAGGTCACATAATAATCAAAATGACTAAAATACAGGTCAAGGAGAGAAACTTAAATGTCTCAAGAGAAAAAGACTGGATGCTATTTAGTAGTAAAACAATAAGAATCATCCCAGATTTCTTATCACAAATCATGAAAGTGAGGAGGGACTGGTATATGTATTCCAAGACCCTAAAGAAAATAACTTACAACCAAGACTACTATATCCAGAAAATAGATCTTTCAAAATCAATGGAGAAATAAAAACTATTCAAGACAAGTAGAAACTAAAAGTATTAATAACTACAAAGCCAGCACTAAAACATCTTAAGATATAAAACACAAAGAAGAAATAAAAAATGAAATACCAGAACCAGTTAATAGACTAATTCCATTAGATAAGCTCAAGAGAACAACACCATATCAAACAGAAATATAATTCAAAGTGACAGGAAATGAAAGTCATCTCTTTATAATAACATGGAATGTCAATGGTCTCAAATATTTACCTAGAATGTTCATTTAACGATAAATGAAAGATGACTTCAATGAAATATAGCTATAAATATCTCATAACTATTTGTGAAGCATATATTCAGAATTATTAAAGTAGTGCCTGAAAAGTGGCGAGTTCTGATTAAATAGTCACTAACAACGAAACAGACATTGGATAAAATTTAATTGGAAATAAATAAGATATAGGATTAAATATTTAGCTAATATTTATTAGCATACTGACATAAATAAAAATGTATTAAGTAGCCAATATTATCCAATTCCAGTTATAGCCATGTATATCTACAAGCAAATTCTGGAGATAAAATAAGAATCATAAAACTCAAAACAATTCTACAATTCATCCCTCTTTCACTACTTTAGAAAAGAACAAAAAATCATTGAAACAAAAAAGTATTTGGAGTACAAGTATAAAGGAAAATATGAAAATCATTCCCAACGCTTATCACCAAACAAATAACAACCCAAAAGGATGAAAAAAATAAAAGCAAAATCAATGACAATATACAAATATTAGAGAAAAAGATCAGTGGACACAGGGAAGGGTATAGAGAGAAAGGATGGGGATTGTGTAGTGAGGACACTATTAATAGAAGTTCAGGCTATCGTGACGGTAAAGCTTATAAGGACGTATTCTCTGAAGACATGAAAATTTGTATTAAAATGTTTAAAATCTTTTGTTATATAAAATCATAGAATTTTGCTTTGTGTGGATTTTCATGAAATAAAACACTTCATGGAGGTATTAGCAAATACAATTACCCGCATAGCAGCATGAGACACCATGCAGCTTCCAGGCTTTTGATTAAGAGCACACTGTTATCTTTCTCATGTGCTTTATTTCTTTTCTTGCTAAACAAAAGATAAATGTTGCTTTTGGCAGGAAATATTCACAATATCTGCCAAAATTATTCTTGGTAGACAGCAATTCATGTAGTAAATATCTTCTTTATGGATAATTAGTTGATTGAATGTCTGTATGAATTAGAGGCTTTTTAATATTCATTGCTAATTTATATCTATGAATATTTTATTAATTTCTGTTTTGTTTGAAATAATGATGTTACAACAACACAGAACCCAAATACTTAACATTAATAAACTCTAAAAAATATCTCAGTGAAAATTCTGAAATGAAGTATCACCCACGGCTTCCTTGACAATGTAATATAATATGCAAAATACTAACCCTGAAATTCAGGTAGACAGACACATAATTTATTATTTTGAAAATAAATTAGAAAATCTGGCTGTAGAGCCATCCTTGTTACTTCCAATACTTTTTATAGAGTCACTTGATTAGAGAAAATCAATTATAATTTTTGATAGCAGAAACTTCACCCACAGAGAAGTGTTCATCACTTGCCTAAGACAGGTACACACACACTTTTGGTAGACTTTCATTTACTGGATTTCCATATTGCAATACTTAGATTTGCTTTTAAACATGACAAAATGTTGTAATTGCTTATTTATTTACTTTTTTCCTTCATTAATCTGTCAGCTTTTAAGAACAGAGACAGCACCTTATATTTGGGTTTAATTCCTGGCTCTAGCAATATAAAAGTAATGAGAAAACAAATCAATTTTCTTTGAAATTCTAAACTGTCTCCTAAATATTCATAATGGGAAAATTAAATTTTAATTCAATATGATAGCACAGAATGATGAAATATCATCATTATCTTGCTGTCTTCTAGAGTCTAGTAGAAGAACATTTCGTGACATGGGTCTTGCATGTCATATTCTGCCCTCTTCAATAGATGAATACAGCCATTGCTTCTCTGCCTAGAAGACCACAACTTTTTGCCCACTGCTGGAATCTGAAGCAACCACAGCAGAAAGTCAGGCAGATGCATGCAGTTGTCCCCCACAAAGGCAGTATCTTTAGTCATTCCAGCCCGAAATGATAGGAAACAAACTTAGGAAAGACTTGAGCTGTAAATGACAACTCCATTTGAAAACTACGTCTTTGTATGTCAGTATACTGACTCATGTCATTATCAACAAAGGGGATAATATTTAAGTAACTTGAAGCCTACATTTTGAAACCTAAAACAGACTAACCATTCAAATCAAAGTATTCTCACTGGTGATACCAACTCCTGGACCTCACAGAAGCTATGAAAGCTATAGCTTCTCATCATGTCTTCTCTCCTCTGCACATTTTGACTTCCCTTATAGGATGAACTGAGTTTATGCCCATCTAGGCTATCAATCTAGGAAGGAAAATAAAAGTGGTGGACAAATTCGAACATTAATCAAAATAATTGAGTTTTATTTATTGTAAGGAAGAGTAGATCTTTTTTTCTGAGAAATGTAGGTAGATACTCAATGCAACTCAAATATATTTGAACTTCAAGTTTCTACTTTTACCCTAGTTACCAAAGTCACTGTAACATTAAATAATATGTTCAATCATATTAAACATCTATTTTGAATGAAGCGTGCAGCAGATAGATGTAAAGAAATAATGTTTTTCATGAGCCTACCATCTTCATCAAACCAAAGCTTAATGATGGCCATCACTTTTATTTCTTCCTAATAATTATTTATGTTCTAGATTGGTGTAATGTAAGTATTTCATGAATTTTCTTTCATCAAATATATTATGCTTTGTCAAAAAAGGGTTACATCTAGCAAAAGATAGAGACATTTTCCCATTACTTTACTGATAGTGAAGTGAATATTTGTTGTGAATACTTTCTTTTCATTTTTTTTTATCTGGTACTAAGAATTGAACCCAGGGGCATTCTACTTTTGAGCTATACTTCCAGCACTTTTTTACATTTTAATTGAAACAAGGTCTTAGTAAGTTTCTGGAGGCCTTGCTAAATTATTGGGGCTGTCATTAAACCTATAATTCTCCTGTCTCAGCCTCCCAAGCACTAGGAATACAGGCACACACTATCATGCCTGAATCTCTTTTACAATTTTCTGTATTTGGTCTTCTAATACTTTTTATAGGTGGAGAAAGAAAAAAATAAAAATATATTTGAAGTAGCTAGACGTGGTATCACATGCCTAAAATCCCAGTATTTGGGAGGCTGAAACAGGAGTATAGCAAGTTTGAGGTCAGCCTCAACAACTATACTCATACCCTCAGCAATTTAGTGAGACTCTGTTTCAAGAAAAAAAAAAAAAAAAAAAAAAAAAAAACAAGGCTGGGGGATGTAACTAAGAGGTACAACACTCCTGTGTTTAATCTCCAGTATTGTAAAATGTTTAAAAATGCTCTTGAAGATTACAATTTTTAGACAGGATAGAAACACTAATTATTAAAATGTTACTCTTAAATAATTAAATGTGCATACAATTTTTTCAATGTTAGAATTATCTTTCTTTGGATTTAATGTTAGCATGGTTAATTACATGAAAATAAAATGCCAAACGTTTTTTCATTAATTTATCTTCCATTACACAGAAAAGTCATACATTTTAAGAACAACTTGTGAAATTTTACTTAATAAGTAGTTTCCCCCTAAATATATAGGCCTTGCAAAGTCTAAACCAATAATTAACATGTACTTAATAAATGTATTTAAAGAGCCGGGCGTGGTGGCGCGCGCCTGTAATCCCAGCATTGGGGAGGCTGAGACCGGAGGATCCGGGTTTGCGGCCAGCCTCAGCTACCTAGTGAGGCACTCCGCAACTTAGTGAGACTCGGTTTCAAAATAAAGATTAAAAAATAGGGCTGGGGGTGTAGCTCGGAGGTAGAATGCCCCAGAGTTCAATCCCCAGTACCGCAAAAAATAAATAAATAAATAAATAAATAAATAAATAAATAAATAAATAAATAAATGTATTTAAAGAAAGATATATAAGGCCTTATGGAAATTGGGAAGAGATATTGTATAAATACTTTTGAGGACTAAAGAAAAAATGCTACCATATTAACAATGCTAATTCAGGTGAGACTTGGAGAGACATTTGCTTACTTGGTTATTTCATCCTTGTTTGTAACTATTTCCATTTGTGTCTAGTCAATTCCTTCTGTCTAAGGTGTCTGTAGGAATGTTATCCTTAGTAATGCCTATGAAATGACTAGACACTTTGGATTTAGATTGCCATTCATCATCAAATCAGACTTGGTGGATTCTGCAACCTTTGTCTTACATATGCTCAGCAATCCAAATCAGCTGTTCCCTTCTTTTTATTGGAACTTAGCTTAAACAAAAATTCAAACTTTTTATTTTCTGCCTGCTAGTTCTCAGAGTACCAAACCTTTATAGAAACACAAACCTGGGTGGGTTTCTTTTTGTATTTTTATTTGCTATAGCACGAATCCAGTACAAATGCTGGTATTTCACAATGTAAAACTCTTCCATTATTCTGATTTGTGAGACATTCGAGATAAAGGTTCTTCTTGTTTGGGGAAGAAAAAAAAAGAATCTTTTCTATATTAAATGCTACTTGAGGCGTCTGTATTCTTTCAAAAATTTTTCTCCTATGTATTTTTTCATATTAACAAATAATTTTTATGGGCCATATCTATAATTAAAAGCTTTCAATGAGTCCTTTGATATCTCAAATGTTTACTAAAAACCTCAGCATTACAATGCACCAATAAAAGTATTTTTAAAATCTTAAGATGAAATTCAGCTCAAATTGTCTACAGTAAGCCAAGTGTTGTGGTGCACCCCTGTAATCCTAGTAGTCAGGAGGCTGAACCTGTGATCCAAGCCCAGCCTCGTCAACTTAGCAAGACCTTCAGCACCTGAGCGAGACTCTGTTTCAAAACAAAAAACTAATAATAACAAAGGGGGCTGAGGGTGCATCTCAGAGGTAGAATGCTCCTCAGTTCAATTCCAAGGACCAACAAAACATTACCTATAGTAACAATGGCTTTGAACACCAAAATATGTACTGCCATAAATTTCATCCCCATTCTCCATGAAACAAGACTTTTGCAACCTCTTTTGCTTTTAATTTAAGATACCATGTGAAAATCAAGATCAACTCTTCTAAATCAACAGCTCTGTGCTCAAGAATTGGCAGGATAACTGATAATATTAATCATTATGTTAAAAATAATGTAATCATAATGGTCTTAAAATGTTCCATTTGTTGTAAATTACAACAGAAAATAGTACCTTCTGTGTATATTTATACTGCGTATATGTGAGTATATGTATGTTTACATGTGGTCAAGTGTTTATGTACAAAATAACCTGGCCAGAGAGGGCTTCTAGAATCACAGTGTATTTTAGGGATAATCTACATGTATCTGACTCCTCCTCCATATACTCAACATTTTTACAGTCCTGAGTTTCTTTTGGTGTTTGATTGCGTATAGCCAGAAGCCAGAAAAAAGGAGAATGCAAGTCCTGTACATCTTTTTCTTCCTTTAGTTCTGTCAATTCCTTTCAAAGGATTTTTTTTTCTTAGAAAGCAATGATTGGTTGCAACATCCCGACACAGAGTTCCATGATTGTTCCAGCAAGAATTGAAGACCTTGTTCAGTTCTGATTGCTTTCATAAGACTGATGTAGTTAACATCTCTTTTGTTACTATCTTTATTGTTAGTTATTTTTTTAAATAAAATGAAATGTGGAAATTCTTCAATTTCAAGGGAAAAATATGAGGCATATGCAGTCAGAGAGAAAGAAAATTAAATTAAGGTTCAATTTTGAAGACAAAGCTCATCTTTGAATTCCTTTTCATAATCCATTATTTTCATAACCCTAAGCCTCTTTAATGATTCTGAGTAACAGTCTGTGAATTATGCCTGAAATTTGCCTCAAATGTCTTTTACATTTGAAACATATTTTACAACTGGAGAACTCAGTTAAGCATGTTGAGCCAATAATCTATATGACAATAGATATTGACCATTAAATGAATCTTATATAAAATTTGAGATGGGTTTTATGACAATGAGGGATCCCGTAAAGCCAGAAATTAAAGAAAATTTAATTTAATCGAGCTAGTTATTAATAAATAACAGAAAATAAAAATAAAATATTGAGAGTGAGAGAAAGGAAATTTTATATTCCAAAGGAATAGTCTGAATTCCAATAAAGGTAAGTAAAGTATAATGTAGCAAGAATTCTTCACACATCTTTTAGTGTTCAAATTTTGGCATGCATGCAGCATGGTATAATTTTACAGGCCTGCAAAATAGTAACATTAATGGCTCAATATCTTTTAAAATCAAAAGTCTGCAAAATGATTCACTCACCACGCATGTTGAATACTAATAATATCAAGGAGTTGAGTTTATTAACCTTTTACATTAATGGTCAGAAATGAAACATGCTGAGAACAATTGCACAACAGAAGGGAAAAATGTTTCTGACGACTATTAGGTTTCATTTGACAGTTAATAAAAACCATCAAGTGCATATTATGTTAGATTATCCACGATCTGGATTCCATATGACAAGTCATTATTATTAAAGGCAAATGGAGGGTATTTTCAAATACACCCTGGAGTGAGGTAGACTAAAATATGATGGTACAGTCTTGAATGTCAAGGACATTTTGTGCAGTATGTAATGGAAAACTACATGTAATGTGTGCTTTGGGAACTATTTCATGTTCCTCTGAAGATCTCAAAGCATCACACTGAATATTTTATTGTAATGTGTCACACTCTGCTATAAGATCAAGTGCATAACAAATATTTATAGATAATCATCATTTCAGTACCAGAGAGAATGTGTCAAATTTAACAACATCATTATAGTTATTGTGTAAGTAAGTACATATGACATTTCTATTTCTATTTTTCTCTCCATTTTCTATTGCTTAAAAAAAAATCAGTTGAGTTTTGCATAATCCGTAAGTCATTCTCTGTTAGAAAATTGAAGCCACAAATGACTGGGTGATTTTTCTCAATAATGTGGTAAGTGGTGAGCTATGATTCTGACTAATTATGTCTTTCTAAATGTCAGCTATATTCATTAGGAAGTAGGAAGACCATGGGGAGTGGGACAATTTTGTTTTAAGAATACTAATCTTTAAAGTATGCAAATATTGGTAACCCAAGAAATAAGAACTTCGCTGTGATGAAGACAATCTAAAGATTTTACTGGTGAAAATGTTATATTCAATGTGAAGTTTTTTTATTGTGTAGTTAGAAAAAGAACTTTGATCTGAAGTAAGGTAATTACTTAATCTCTCTGATCCTCCATTTTCTCCTCAACTAATTCTAATCAGGTTCAGTTCATGAAGTTGTATCCAGAAAATATATATATATATATATATGTATAATGTACATGTGTATGCATATAATCTAGTATATATGTACATATATATAAATATTTGTAAACTGTAATAGAGTTATGGAACAAAAACATGTTATTAATAGTTGTGATATAAATACTAATATAAAATATTATTTTCCCGATAACGGGAAAAGGGGACTATGAAAAGACATGAGCAAGAAGAATTGTAAATGGAAAGAGTAGATATTTAGGAATGATGTCCATATTCATTGTATTGATTATGCTGGTGGTTTCATTGTTGTATGTGAATGCTAAAATTTACTGTACATTTTTTTTTTTTAGTACTGAGAATTGAACCCAGAGGCATTCTACCTCCTAGCCCAAGTTTACTTTTTATTTGGAAACAGGCTCTTAATAGGTTGCTGAAAGCCTCACGAAGTTGCCGAGGCTGGATTTGAACCTGGGATCTTCCTGTCTCAGCCTCCCAAGTACTGGGATTACAAGCATGTGCCACCATGCCCAGCTATTCACAGTACATTTTAAATATCCATTGCTTATTACATTTCCATTGTACACAGTAAACATGTATTTTTTAAATACTAAGACTACTATTTCAATGATAATAAATGTGGAAGGTTTTATCAAGCATAACATTGGACTAAAGATGAGATGGAAGAAAAGAATATGAAAAATAATTTGATTCCAGTAAAGTCTAAAAAAGGTAAATATTATATGATATTGAAAGACAAGATAATGAATTATAGATAGTGATATGGAAGAGGCAGTGTTTGGGCAAAGACAAGAAGGATTATGGGATACTGAAAATATTTTATGTCCTTACTTAGGATGCAGTTGCATGAACTATATTTATAATAACTTATTTTATACATTATTCATTTTTTGAGGTACAGAATTGAACTCAGGGGCATTCTTCCCCCTTTCTACACCCTCAGCCTTTTTTGGTTGCTTGTGTTGAAACAGGATCTCCCTAGGTTGCTGAGAGTCTTGCTGAGTTGCTGAAGCTGTCCTTGAACCTGCAATTCCTTCTATCTCAGCCCTCCAAGTACTGGGCTTGCAAGTGTATGCCACCATACCCAGCTAGAATGATACTTTACTCTTTGTGCACATTGTTTTAACTGTGTTATACTTCAATAAAGAGTTCACTTAAGAAAGGGATAATTTGTGAGCAAGAAGAATCGTCTTGGTTGAAGTTCTTTAATCATCTCTTGCGTACAGTGAAATGAATAATTTATTCAGATAAATAAAAGGTCTCTAACACTATAAGAATATATCTAAAAGATTCAGCTACATTGTTCTACTAAGCCATTAAGTAAGAAGATTCTTAGTAAAATGAGTATAAAATTCAGGACAAAAGAGCATGTTGTCTGGTAAGCATATTAGGTTTCTCTAGAGAAACAGAAGCAAAAAGGTATAGATAAGTAGATTTCTTTAACGAAGATATATAGATTTATTACAAGTAATTGCTTTAACATGCTTATGGAGGCTGAAAGTCCCAAGATATGTAGTTGGCAAGCTGAGATTCAGGAGGGCTGATGGTACAGTTTCAGTCTAATACTGAGTCAAAGGCAGCTTTACCTTGAAAATGGACAGAAAATTTTACATAATCTATAAATTAGTTTTTCTTGCAAAATTAAAGTGTTAAGCAATTGGATGATTTTTTCCCCTTGAATGTCAGAGAGTAAATTCTCTCTTTCTCTGCCTACTTGTTCTATCCTGGCATTGAACACATTTGATGAAGGCCACACACATTGGGAGAATAATCTCCTTTACTCAGTCTGTGAATTCAAATGTTAATTTCACCCAGAATGACCTTCAGAGGCACCCATAGAACAATGTTTTGCCAAAGACTTGGGTATCTTAGGTATGAGCACCAAGGTATTAAGGTCATGGTGTAGCCAAATTGACTTAATAAATTAACCAACACAAAGTAAACATGACAGGTTGAAGGAATTTGAGATGTAACATTGAGAATGGCAGAGAAGGCAGATAAAGGAATTAAAGGAAAATTTCAGAATGATCAAAGTACAACCAAGTCCACGGGTGTGTGATTCAGTGTCCCCCCTTTTGACTTCCAAAGACCTTCCGTCCTAATCTCATGCTAAAAATCACATCAATTTCATCACCCAGGCTTGTCCTTACAATTTCTGTATTGCTTAATTCCTTCTAATTTTATTTCTTCTAATGACACTAATTCATTTTGCCAGCACACATTAACTGGGTCATGTGCCTAGTCATCTGACCCAGTTTCCCTGTGTGTAAAATATTCACTAAAAATCAGCCATATTGCCTTTTCTAAAATGTATATTGGATCACTCAATTAATGCAATTAGAGCAGGCTTTCCTTTTTACTTAGAACAAAATTCCATAGTCAATAACAGAACTACAGGATCCTGTATAAACTTGGTCCCTAATGTCCTCTCAGATACCATATTATACTAATAAGTTGTTCTGTGCATCACAAGATTGACCTTGTCTTTCTTTGGGAGGATTCTTCAAATTAATCCCTGCCATACTGTATTCCCAGAAGTTGCTCCTCTTCCTATAGAGTTATTTTGCCTTGTTCATCCCTGAGCTGACTCCTTCACATTCTTATAGGCTTCCTTGAGTTTACCTTTGTGAAGTGACTGTCCTATGTCAACCTTATCCCAAGGAAATTCATAGTTCAGTCTTAAAGAGTATTTGTTGGCCAAAATTATTGGTGAATTCTATGTATCCATTGCTCATGTTTTTATATAATTTTATAGAAAATTTGAGCAGCCAGAAGATACCTGTCTTATCTACCATGAAATGCACAAGCAAATCCAAAGATCTTATTACCAAGCAACACTAACTGTAATGGCAAGTATGGTATTTCCTTACTTATAAGAATATATATATATATATATATATATATATATATATATATATATATATATATTCATATATATATATATATATATATATATATATATATATTCATATATATATATGAATATATTGTTATATTATTCATATATATATGAATATATATATGTATTCCTCAGCCTTCATAATTTTGTGAACTGTTCCCTGTAAAAAAAAAATCTCCTCTCATATATCTGTACATACTATTATTTTTGTTTCTCTGGAAAATCTTGACTAGTACGATGCCCACATAGAGTGAAATTCATTCTGATGCTCATTATATGTCTAAATTGTAAGAGGTACTTAAGTGACAAAATTGAATTGCCTGTGATCTATTTACAAAGAGGTAAAGAGCACACACACTAGCTTATAATAACATGACACAAATAACTAAAATGGGAGGAGAATAAGAATAGGACTACTGAATAAAGTAATAGACTTTTTTTTTTATGGTGGTGGTGGTGGTACTGGGGATTGAACACAGGGGCATTATACTTCCTTGTTACACCCCAGCCAATTTTAAATTTTGTTGTTTTTGCTGTATGTTTTGAAACAGAGTCTCACTAGGTAGCATGCTAAGTCTCTTACTTTTCTGACGCTGGCTTTGAACTTGTAGTCCTCCTGCCTCAGCCTCTCAACTACTGGGATTACAGCCATGCACCACTATGCCCAGCTATAAGTAAATTAAATGAGAGGCTTGAGAAGACCCATTACGTTGTTTCTCTGAATCAGAAAGAGAAAGTTTGTTGGTTTATTTATGAAAAAGTTCAGTTAGCTGAGAATAACAGCCTTCTATATTTATTTCAACATGATGCAGAAACAATTTGGGCTTTTGATTTCAGAATATAAATGGATTTTTTTGTATTTTGCTGTTATAAGTAGTCTATTTTGTAACATTCTGTATAAATAATAAGTTGTAACTTTAAATTCATTGAGTGCCATTCCTGAGTTACTAGTTCTTTTAATTTGCTGATGAAAATTGATGGATCAAAATGGAATTTTGATGGGAAAGCCTCAGGTCATAAAATGCTTCATTTACATACCACGCAGAATAGCACTTTCAATTTTTGCATTATTCTAAAATGTAACTGAGTTTATAACAACATTATTCTTTGCTGCATTGGAGGTAGCACACTACATTGATTAGCATGATTGCAGATTGATTAGATCTATTCTACATTGATGAGTCAAAGGAGATGGGCAAGGAAATTCTGCTGACTCTGGATTTATGAAATGGCAGCAGAAGCACTCCTTGTTAACCTCACGGCCCTTCAAAGTTACTTCTTACTGCCTGAAAATCCAATCAAACTTCATATCTTAAATCTCACAGGACAGTAAACCCTAAGAAAAAAAAATAAAACAATAAAATCTGCTTTTATGGTTAGATATAGGATGCCCTCCCAACAGCTCATGTATTAATGTTCTGTTTGATATAATCAAGTCTTTAGGGTTATAATGTCATTAGTGTGCAAATCCATCCGTTGTAATAGATTGACTGGGTGACTACCTAGGAAAGGGAGATGTGACTAGAGGTGGGTCCCTTGTGAATCTAGTCTTAGTCACTGTGCTTTTGTCTTTGAATCGCTTTGCTTGCTTGATGTTTTGCTTCCAGCCTCCAAGTTGTGAGCACAGAGTCCTTCCTCTCTCCCTTTCTCTGCTTCTTCCCTCTACCATGTCCTTCGCTCTGCAGACCAGGCCTCATATGGACTCAACCCAGAAATCTCCAGAAAACCTAGCAAATAAATCTTCCTTCTTCTATGTTGCATAGCCAGTCTTTTTGGATTATAACAGTGAGAATTTTGACCAAAACATCTGTATTTTAAACTAGATGTGCTTTTGGGAGGGATATTCTCAAAAGGAAAAAATATATGCCTTGGGGAAAAAATTAAAAGCTGCATGCCAGCTTGGCCATGGCAGATCTACAAACATCAATACTGTAACTGATATTCTGATAAAATTATGAATACAGGCTTACCTAGTTTGCATTTATGCATGCAGCATCAATTTTTTTTTCTTTTGTTGGGGGAGAGTACAGAGAATTGAAACCAGGGTGCTTTATGACTGAGATGCATCCCCAGTTATTTTCAAGACAGAATTTCACGTAGTTTTTAGGCTGTGCTCAGACTTTTGATCCACCTGCCTCAGTCTCCCAAATACTAAGACTGTGATGTCCAAGCTGGCCTCTTATGCTCCTCCTGTCTCAGTCTCTTGAGTCCCTGGGATTGTAAGAATGTGCCATCCTGCTCAGCATCAAATTTTTGAGTGTGAATTAGTGCTAGTCATTATTAGGCTGTGAATGAAAAGGATCAGGAGAGGGAAGGGAGAGAGAAGGAGACAATTCTATTTCAGAACAGGTTTTATTGACATAAAACCTGTGGATGGGAGTCTCCGGGAAAGAATTGAGCCCATGTCTTCTTATAGGAAGATGGTTAGGGTTAATATAGGTTAAGGAGGGAAATTCAAACTCTGGTGGGTAGTTCTTAAAGCTGGAGAGCAAGTGTCCTTGAGGCAGGAAAAGGGTTATCAAAAAGTTCCTTGTGGTCTATTCCAAGCAAGATATTGAGAAGTTCCAGTAACAAGCTATGTGCACTTTTCCAGTAAGTAGAAAACCTTCACAAAATGGAACTGCTTTTGCTTTGTCTAACAATCAGGATACAATGATGAGCAATATTATTTCCCTGGAAGAGAATGTCATAATTCCTTATGACTTAATTTCTCAAAAGATGTTGATAATTTTAACACATTTTGTCTGTGCCCCCCCTTTTTCCCTTGTTCTCAAGATCATAACAGTATCTTAATTTTTTGCTCAACTTCTTCAACTTTTATTTTACTCCCTCAATAAAAGGTTTTCTTTTCCCTTAATTTTAGATCTTTCAAAGGCTCAGCCTCAGAATAGCTCCCAACAGTCATGTACAGAAAGATGAATTCTGATTTTTGTCTCAGGCTGTTCCTCTTGATATCTTTACCCAGATATGCCTTCGTGGCATTTCAAAAAGTGTGATATTGTACCTGTAAAATCTGTTCCTCAGAAGAGAAATCTTTGTAGTACTATAACCAGTACCAATAACTTCTTTTTACTTGACTTTATAATTTTGGAATTAACTCTTAAGTCTCTTGACCCTCTATTACTTACTTGTGATTACTATTGATGCATGATAGGTGCTATACAATTTCTAGTCCCTGGAACCCTATTCTAATGGAGTCTCTAATAAGCTTTTTCCCCTTGGGCCTCAAGGGGAAAAATTCCATCTTGGCCATGGGATATCTACTCTTCCTTTAAAGTCCATCTCTAGCTATATCACCTAAATGTACTGTTAACACACATACTAAAAATAAGTAATATGGGTGGCCTACTATTCCAGTAATAAATACAGTTTTCAAAATAGCATTTAAATCTCTCCACTGTATGATCTACATTTTTAAGAACTGCGAGGGTCTGAAATTTTATCCTGATTCAAGTACCAAGTTAGCATTTCATATTTTCTTGATGCTTGGGAGAAATGAGATTGCTTGATCATATACAAAGAATTTTGTTATTTACAACACAAGAGGTAGCATAAGGATATATGCCTTCCTCTATGTTTCCCCTTTGCTTCAAATCCAAGGGCAAAGTGAAAATAAAACCAAAAACAATTGGACGTTGTACAAATGGCCTTTGTATAATACCTGGGAATCTCTGAGTTAGTATATATGTATATTATGCATGTATATATGCATATATATGTATATTATGTATGTATGTATGTATGTATGCATATATATATATATATATATATATAGTTATATATACTTTTGATAATGGAGATTGAACCCCGGGAAATTCTACCTTTGACCTTTATTCTTGCTTCTCCCTCTTGTATTGTGAAACAACACATTATTTTTTTTTATTTTTTAATATTGCACACACACAAAAATCTGCTTCCTGACTCTGAGAGATAGACAATATGTCTTCCAAGACTAATTGCTATACACACATTCTCAAAGAGGCTGGACCAGGAGGAGAATTTTGATAGCATTCATTGCTACCCATAGCTGGCTTCTTTGTTGCTGAGGCATTTTGAAAGTGGACTCTTTGGGGAAGTTAGGGTCATCTGGCAGAGCTGCTGACTTAAATCCACACAGAGTATCACTGTTTCCTTTAATTATGATGAACTTCCTTTGTTGATGATGCTTATGTAAAATTTGTGTGAAATATTATTTTCTCTTTTGTTATATTGTTCCCAAATGTCTGCTTATATGCCTATTCTTGGACCTCCCCATTACCAGTTTTTTTCAAGTGTCTGACTTTCCTGACACTCATTAATCACTGTCTCTTAGTTGGATCAGATATACTGGTTAAAATGATGCTCGCTGGGGAATGTCCCTACTTCACTGTCTTTTTGTTCAGAGTTCCCAGCATTCCAATCAATCTCGAAACCCCAACTCTATTGTCTCCAAAGTTCTTACATATAAGAATTGAACACCAGGCAGTATTATCCCAGCTATAGAAAGCTTAGTTATTTTCTGACCCAGAAATCTTAGAAATTGTCCTGTTGGTATGTCATGGACCACTTTAGGAGGCTAAACATCAGGCTGATTGCACACCTTCCTCACAGGGACAAGCTCCTCTTCCATATTGCACCATGGTGTCAGTGGGAAAAATAAAGAATGAAGAATGCTCTGGTCTCTCAGGCTTCTGGTCATTAAATCTTAATAAAAAAGACAATTCTGTCATACTAAATACGCTGGTTTGGGGACTTTTTGAATTTGGTTATGAGACAGAGAAGCTTGCTTATAGTAATAGGTGGCTGTTCCAGGAAATAATAATTGAGCAAAATAAAATAGATATGGATTGATTTTGTACCCAGATATGGTATAATGATCCTTAAACCTAAAATCATTACGTTTTCCATCTTTGTGTCTTTGATTATATTTGTTGAATATTCAGTGTGGGTTGTACTCCTCCTATCTCCAGATTTTAACATTATTAATATTCATCGATTGATGTCAGTCTTTAGTAATCACAAAAGCATAAAGATTTCTCTGTTGACTCAATGATGTATCATCTGTTCCTAAGACCTCATCTTGCAATATTAAATTACCTACATTTGTATAGTTCCATAAAGTTAGGTTTATTTCGCTTGCTGCAGCCTGAAAGGACCCCTTCGAGCAACCTTGTCATTCTTCAAGAAAGGAAAATGGGAAGGGGTCCTTCCCAAGTGTGGTGTTTGTGTTATGTGGTCATAACAAAAGAATAGGAGAGCAGAGGCCAGTTCTGCAATGGACAATGTCAAGAAGTGGGAACAGTGCTGTGGTGGTCCACACTTGGAATCCTAGTATCTGTGAGGCTAAGGCAGGAGGATCATGAATTTAAGTCCATCTTTTGCAAAGTAGAGAATCCTGTGTCAAAGTAAAATAAATAAATCAATAAATAAATCCAAAATGGCTGTGGGTGTAGCTCAATGATAGAGCACCACTGAATTAAATGTCCAATTCCACAAAAGAAAAAGAAGCAGGAACCGTTTATGATGGTATAACATAATATTTATTCAGAAAGCAAAAGTAAGTGGAGCCAAATTGACTAGTTCAAAGAGGGGCATATTTAGTCATTTCTGTAGAATCTATGTAGCCTATCTATTTTGTTTTGAAACTTGCTATACTATCTTGAGATTCACTGGGGCTTATTTTTGCCTCTTGAATTTATAACAGTAAAGTACTAATGGTCTTAGAAAAGAAGTAATTAACTCAAGATGTCATAAATATAATTGAAAATATCAGTACAGATTCTGGAGTTCCAATTCTTATCTGTGTTTGCTATCAAATTCTGTGCACATGGTTTACTGTGGGTTTCCCCTATACTTATGTAATCAAGGCAGCCTATATCTGTTTTGACATGACAAAACTAGCTAATTCCAGCAGTAAAGACTGTAATTAAAAGTTAAATAAAACCTCAAAAACTTCCTGATGACTTGGGTAAAGACCACATGTGTGTTATTTTTATTTAGTTACTATGAAGGCATAGTTCAGGAAAAGGTCTCTACAGCTGGCATATAATACAGTCACTACAGGTGTAGTATACATAATATAGAAAAGAAAACAAAAGATACGTGTTCTGCTCTTCAACTAGGTATCTTCAACATCTTGACCAGTATAATGGTTCTGGGTGGTTGACAACTTGATTAATCGGAACATTCCCTGATCAGAAACAAACTCAAATTCTTTTTACTCTGAAGAATGTTCTGCCTCCTTTCTGAATAAGATCAATCAGAACTGGGATAAATCAAGTCGTTTTATAGCTTTTCAGCCATATCTTGGTCCTGAAAAGTTCTCTATCTTTTCTTGCTCAGTGTAGACAGTTTTTCTCACAGAAGCATTAAATGCAGTTAAATGTCCCTTAAAATATCTATGAGTTGAAACTATAATCTTTTAATCGATAGAGTAGTAAAAACATCTAGTATAATTCCTAATACATATCTTACTATCACTTATATCTCACAGACTAGAATAATAAATTAGATTATGGAGAACATAATTTTTTTTCTGTTTTCCCCATGTTATGCACAAAATAAATAGCAAAGGTTTACTCAATCTTTCTCTTTTAAGAGTTTGTTTCAAGCAGAGCATGGTGGCGCATGCTTGTAATCCCAGCATTCGGGAGGCTGAGACCGGAGGATCTGGGTTTGTGGCCAGCCCCAGCTACCTAGTGAGGCACTCCGCAACTTAGTGAGACTCGGTTTCAAAATAAAGAATAAAAAATAGGGTTTGGGGTATAGCTCAGAGGTAGAATGCCCCTGAGTTCAATCCCCAGTACCACAAAAAAATAAATAAATAAATAAAAAATAAAAAATAAAAATAAAAAGTTTGTTTTATCCTCTGTGCTCCTAACTTTCCCTTAACCACTACGTCCAATGGACCATGAATTGCTGACAATCTGTCTTCTAGAATCAATCATTTCCTTAAGCATATACCTTCGTTGTATATTCTCCTTATTGATCTAGTTTCTTGGAATTGTGTTTTCTGCAACTCCATGTCAATCTATCTTTTATACTCTTTCTAAAGCAATGTATCTAAAAATGTGTATTTACTCATGGCATTCCCTAAGTAAAAAAAAAAAAAAAAGCCACTATCTCCCTCCTCTCTTCACGTTAGATATAAAAATCAACCCTCCCTACACAGGGAATGAGATCATATCTATTCTCCTTTCTTTGTGAACTCCATATTCCAAAGGTAAGAATCAGCTCTAGATTTTCCCAACAAGGCAATGTCATCTTATACCTTGGTACCTTTGCTTATCATTACTCTCTGCTTATCATTTCTTTTCAATGACCAGCTTCTAAGAGAAGACTCAGGTCTGGCAATGTCTCTGACTCCCAGTCCTTGGATATATCAAGAGATGTTATGGAAGACTTCTACGAAGGCTCTCCTGTGCTTTGTTGACATAGCTACTTCTCGTGTACAGTGGGTCTGATTTGTTTGCTTGCCTATTTATTCATTACTGGGAATTGAACTCAGGGGTGTTCTGCATCTGAGCTACCCAGCCTTATTTTATTTATTCATTTTGAAACCAGTTCTCCCTCAGTTGCTGAGGCTGGCCTCCAACCTGTGATCCTCCAGTTTCTGCCTTCTAAGTACTGAGTTTATAGGCATGCACTGCTGCACCCAGCTGTATTTATCTTTTTGATCTCTAGGGAGAAACACAGGGATTGCAAGAGAGGAAGCACTTAGGAATTTATCGGGCTTTAGTAAAAATCAACCATTTTTAGCCAGGCGTGGTGGCGCACACTTGTAATCCCAGTACTTGGGAGGCTGATAACTGAGGATACGATACAGGTTCACGGCCAGCCTCAGCTACTTAGTGAGGCTCTCCACAACTTAGTGAGACCCTGTTTCAAAAATAAAGAATAAAAATAGGACTGGGGGTATAGCTAGGAGGTAGAATGCCCTAGGGCTCAATCCCCAGTACCACACACACACACACACACACACACAACTATTTTATAACACACACTTAAAATATTTTCCCTATTATAAATAATAAAATTAAATGCATTTATTTCTCAATAGAATATACCTCCTTTAAGTAACAAAAAAATCCCCAGGTTCCACTACAATGCTTGTACCTAGCATACACTCAGTGAATGCTTGTTATATGAACTGCAAAAGAAAAGTCTCAATGCCAAAAACAGTGAAATAATGTGGGATAAAATAAATGAAAAAAAAATGAACTCTTTTAAGAATTCAGTTAGAAAAGAACCAATGCTCAGCACTAGCCATGATATATTTTAGGTTTTGTTGTGTTGTTCTATTTTTTTATAGCTTTCCTATTTTATTTTATGTTTGTTGCTCTCCATCCCTTTTTTTTAAGTGAAAGTATGGAACTTAGGAATCCAGCCTTTTGGTTCCTACAGAGTCAGTTTATTTAAAGGGTGAAGGAAAGAACAGAAACAAATACTGTTTTAGTTTCCTGTCACTCTGATCATCTATGATTCTTTGCTGTGCCTTACATTACCGTTAGTATCTTTAATAATAGTCAAGAGGGTCACGTTTTCTTTTGAGATAATAGAGAACAGAAGATAGAAAAACTGTATAAAAATGATATAATTTTGCTCTTTTTTATGGCTGAATAAAATTCCATTGCATGTATATACACAGTTTCATAACTCATTCATCTGTTGACAGACATTAGGCTGGTTATATAGTTTGGCTGTTGTGAATTATGCTGCTATAAACATGTATATACATGTATTCCTATAATATTCTGACTTCAATTCCTTTGGAAAGATATCTAGGCGTACGGGTGCCATAGCTGGGTCATATGGAGATTCCATACTCAATTTTCTGGGGATCTCCAAATTGATTTCCATAGTGACTATAAAATTTTTCAATTCCACCAACAGTGTATGAAGGTTACTATTTTCCCCCACATCCACCCCAGTATTTATTACTGCTTGTGTTCTCGATGATTGTCATTGAACCTGGAGTTAGATGGAATCGCAACATAGTTTTGATTTGCATTTCCATGATTGTTAATGATGTTGTGTTGCGTCCTATGCAACACGGGGTAGACCAAGTGGACCAGCAGCCTTTGCCTGCTGGGGGCTGAGCGAGAGGGAGAGTGTCCACTGCTGGGCCCACCACCCCAGGGAGTCAAGTTAACCCCCCAAGAAACCACACTGAGCCTGTAGTCTTGTCAGCAATCAGCACCGCAGGATCTCAGCTTTATTTGAACAAGAAACAGTTTATATAGCGAGGCCTGATACAGAAGCAAAACCTGGGTGGGAGCCAATGGGAACAGATCTCATCACCAGTTGCTAGGGAAGGTAGGCGGTAAAAGATTAACAGCAGCTGGCCCTTCCTGGAACCACAGGTTAGGGTGGATTTGACCCAAAAAGGTCAGAGCCTGTGAGTGCCAAATGCCAAGTGACATGGGCTGCCCCTACAATGTTGAACATTTTTCATTTGTTTATTGGGTATTTATATTTCTTCCTCTGAGAAGTATCTGTTCAGTTCAATTTCTCATTTTTTGGTTGTAGTATTTGATTATTTTTGGTGGTTTAAATTGAATAGTTCTTTTATTTTGTACCATTTTATATAACTATACTTTCTCATATATACCTAAAATAAATATTCAGAATTTCCCACATTCTGCAGAAAAATCTTCTTGGCCAAATCCAACAAGTCATTAAGCACATTTTCTATTTTATCCATGACTACGGACCATTGTGGGAATAAACATTTTTTCCTCTTTCTCCAGTATCAGTTTCCTCATTATCTTTTATTTTCTTTATTTTTATTTTTATTTTTATTTTTTGTGGTACTGGGGATTGAACTCAGGGGCATTCTACCTCCGAGCTACACCCCCAGCCCTATTTTTTATTCTTTATTTTGAAACCGAGTCTCACTAAGTTGCGGAGTGCCTCCCTAGGTAGCTGAGGCTGGCCGCGAACCCTGATCCTCCAGTCTCAGCCTCCGGAATGCTGGGATTACAAGCGTGCGTCACCATGCCTGGCTCCTCATTATCTTTTAAACACTCATTAAGACCTTCCTAAGCCAGATGTGGTGGCACATATCTTGTAATCCCAGTACTTGGGAGGTTGAGACAGGGGGGATTGCAAGTTTGAGGCCAGCTTCAGCAAGTTAATGAGACACTCAGCAACTTAGTAAGATCTTATTTCAACATAAAATATAAAATAGGGATTGAGGTGTAGCTCAGAGGTAGAATGCACCTGAATTCATACCAAGTAACTAAGTAACACACACACACACATACACACACACACAATTTTGTAAGGTCTTGCAGCTTTTACAATAGGGCTCTTCTGGACCCTTCCAGCTTCTGTTTGGCATTTAGTTTCTAAGTCGATGCCTTGAATTTTAATGATAGCTACAAAAGTACCACAAACATAGATAAAATATTTTGTATCATTAATCAGTGGGTAAGTCACAAATTACTTCAAAATAGAGAGACCTAAGATAGTTTTTTATTGTATCTCAAAAATGTAATGGTCAGAATTCATATTGAATAATGAACATTTTTTTTCAGGGGCAGGCTGAGATCACTCTGTGTCATATGGTCTGATTTGGAGGAACCTGGGAGCTTCATTTACCCTTCTGGTACCCAGGCTTACTTTCCTGGAGCCTGGGATCAAGTGGATCTCTCAACCAGAGTACCTACCCAAGAATCCTCAGCAAGGCATTCTGAGGCAATAAAAAATTTTACTTCATGTCTAATCTAACACCGTACTTAGCTGTTTTATCAGCAAAGAGGAATGGATGCTATTAGGTTATTTTTAATTTTTTTAAAAATTCTGAGCCTCCAAATTGGTACAGAATTGCTTCATGGTATTAGATAAATAAAAACAGCCATAACAGTTTACAAAAATTTAATGGGTGGAAATTGTATTCCTTCTCACAATGGAAAGGGGGAAAAATAAATGATCAGCCATCTTTAATTAATGAAAGCTTATAAAATATTGGTTAAAAAATTTAGTATTCCATCACAAATGACTACAACACATATTAGTTTAATTTTTTTTTTTTTTTTTTTTTTTTTTTTGCGGTACTGGGGATTGAACTCAGGGACATTCTACCTCCAAGCTATACCCCCAGCCCTATTTTTTATTCTTTATTTTGAAACCGGGTCTCACTAAGTTGTGGAGGGCCTCACTAGGTAGCTGAGGCTGGCCTCGAACCCGGATCCTCCGCTCTCAGTCTCCCGAATACTGGGATTACAAGCGTGCGCCACCACGCCCGGCTTAGTTTAATTTTTTTGTTGTTGTTCTGGAGATTGAACCTAGGGTATTCTACCCCCAAGCTACACCTCCAGACCTAGTTTATTTTTTACTTGGAAATAGGGTCTCCCAAAGTTGCTGAGGTTGTTCTCGAATCTGTGATTCTCCTGTCTCAGCCTCCCAAGTAATGAGGCCTGTGCCACGATATGAGCATAGTAACTGAATTTTGTTTGTATCACATCTTAGATTGTAAGTTTAGGGAACTAATTACGGCTATATCTATTTAGTGAAGTACCATATTGTCAAGGATTAGTGGTGTTTGGTTCAAGATATTGTTTCTGGAATGAATAAATGTGTTTTGCTTAATCCCAAATTACAATAATAATTTTTTACAAAATATGATATTGACTTTCTTTGTTTCTTTTTAAGAATATAACTCAATTTTGGAAGAAATATCTATAGTTTCAAAATGTATAAATCATACATGACATTTTATTTAAGCATAAGTACAAAAAAATAGAGTTTGTAAAAAGCATTTTTAACTCTTCTTAATAATTCTTAGCAAGGAATATCTTTAAAACAAGTCTTATGGAAGGACATAAATTAATCCCTTATCTGCATCAGAATTTCCTTACAGGGGTGGCTTGGGCTTATTAATGAGTTTGGAAGTAGAGTTCTTGCTCTGAAACTTTGCTTTCAATTCAAGCCTGGTATTTTCACTTAGATTGTATGTTTTAAGTTTGTATTACCTTTGACAAAAACTGATAGAGACTATGGAATGGCATTCCAAATAAAAATAGAAAATAAATAAAATACTGGCACTCCCATTATTGCTTGAACTCTTGGATTAATAAACTAAAAGCGATGGCAGATTTTTTCCATTAAGTGGGTATAATATACATCTTATGGTTAGAATGCCTGCTTCTTTATGTGGCCAGAAGCACAGTTATGCAAAATAATTCAAGTCTCAATTCTTTTCTTGATAACACATGAATTGAGTTGGAATATATATAAAAGTTCTCCTCCAATCATAGACCCTGCTATATGCCCTTCTGTCTCAGAGAAAACCCAGGAGGAAGTCAAAAGCCAGAGTGCAGTTGGACTTTATAAATGATAATTAGCATCATCTGTACCATCAAAGTTATGTATTTTGGGGTTTAAAGGCTACTATGATCTAATAATGTGGAGGGTAAAATTAAGCTCTGTTTAAAAACAGTTAGGTATGCAAATTTGGGGTACTGCCATGAGCTTGAACAGATGTTTGAAAATTTAGCTGAGTGTGTTTATTCATTCTAAATATGTTTACATAATGTATTGGATGCTATTTTCTCTAGCACATTTGCATGGAAATGTATGTATGGCCCTGATTCTGCCATCTTTAATCATGCAAAACTGCCACTGGCTTCTGGTGGAATTACGCACGTGTCAGTTGTGGCAGAGAAAGCGCATGGAGAAGGTCGTGCAATTGCTAGAGCAAGATGATGTTCAGTTATATAGCAATGTTTGGGAGTAAAGACCATCAAACACTTCACAGGTCTGTATGGAAAATTTATAGAGGATCCCCCGAGTTAGTCAGAGAAACTTAGGTATTAATTAATATACACTTGAATACCTTCAGTTAATTTGTGCCCTGCAAACGTTTCCCATATCTACATTTATTTCCAATGCTAAATTGCTCTCACTCTCCTCCCGTTACATATATGCATACAAATACCTCCCTTACATCTCTATTAAAAACTTAAGTAGACTAAGAAACCCTGAGCTAGAGGGTGTCAATAGTATTACATGTCTCTCTCTCACACAAAGAAATTAAGGCATTATTTTTTTGAGTGATGTCTTTCCTCAAATTTCAACAGACATTTCACTCGGACTCCATAAACATTTTTCTAGGGCTCCATAAATATTTTTTGATGACTAGATAATCCTTATTGTTTAGTAATACTTTGAAAGTAGTTTTTTTTCATTGACATATTCAATTGCTTAAGAAAATTTGTTTAGTATTTGATATTTGCTAAATATTTTTATTGTGGGACTTCTCAGCCTTCATAACTATGGTGACTAATCCCTGTATAAATCCCTTCTCATAGGCCTGTATTTCGGTCTACATAGATCTGATGCTTCTGTCTCTCTGGAGAACCTGGACTAATACAACACTGAAACAGAAATCTCTCTCTTGGGTATTATTTAAATATAAAACCCCTACTACATATTTTTTTTTATTTCTTTGAGGAAACTAAAATAAAACAGAAAAATTAGTACAAACAGTATAAATGGGAACCTGTTACCTTTGGGAAAATGTAGATTCCTAAAGAACATGTATATTCTCAAATTAATATGTTAGGAAATAAATTCAAAATATTTTTTCTCCTACCTATATGCTTCAATTATAGAGTGGACATTTGAATATGTGAAAAAAATTCATAAGTGAGTGTTGGGTTAAAACTCCTATTATTATTATTATTATTATTATTATTATTATTAGCTACTGGGGAATGAAGCTAGGGGGATTCTACCTCTGAGCTACATCTTCAGTCCTGTTTTATTTTAATTTTTAAGCAGAGTCTTGATAAGTTCCTGAGGGTCTTGCTAAATTGCTAAGGCTTTCCTCATACCTGCCATCATGTGTCTTAAACTCCCAAGAACTAGGATTAGAGGTAAGTGCTATCTCATCCATCTAAAATTATCTTAACAATAGTGCATGTTCAAAATTACATTAGAAGTATTTTTAAAACATATTTTATGTATTTTTAAAACTAATCTATCCAGTAACCTGTGTATTTTCCCAATATTAGCCAATCTAGTTTGCATAGCATTTACCCTGTTTTAGTGTAGAAAGCTCAAAAGCAATGAAGTACAGAGATTTCACATAGCATTTAAAGCAGTCTAATGGCTTAATGAGACCACTGGTATCCTACTGTGCTAATAAAATTAAAAATACTATTTATTTAGCAAACTTTTTAACATAAGGAAGAATGTATGTTACATCATAATCAATATTACGAATATACCTCTAAAATGCTTTACATATAAACACCAAATCAAGTATGGATTTTAAAATCACCTTAATTTAGACAACTGAATAAAACCGTTCTAGTAACAACAGCTTATTATATTGAATGTTAACTAAATAGCAAGTACACTACTGAATTTTTAAGATACTAAGTCCACATATTTAAATATGTGTAATATATAATAAAACATATAGAGACTAAAGGACAAATCAACTATTTCAGTTAAGAAAACGTATAGCCTCCTTAATTGATACAAATGAAACATTCATTTTATACTATTGGTTTTGATGATGTGGTATAATTGAGATTATATATACCTACTATAAGTACAGTAATAAATTATATAATTCCATTGCACACTGAATCCTTGAATGTAGGCATGTCAACTATGTACCTACCTTAAGCACCACAATGTGTCCACGATAGATTAGACTGGGCTAGACCAAAATGGGAAGAATCAGACAACTCCAGGTTTCTTACATTCGGAAGATCAATGGGCTGAGAAATGGTGAGTAGAGACTTGAGAAGTGGCAAACCGCAACAGAACATTAATCAAAAGTTAGTGGTGAATCTAATAGGCTGGATCAAATTTATACTCCTGTTCCCTTTGTTTGAAGAGTTCCTGGAAAAATGACTCAGTGTTCCACTCTTAGCAACTACTGAACCCCTGTTGCTCCCTTAAGAGACATTCATGTTAATTTTACTTTCTTTTAGCTATTTTATGGAACAGCCACATTATCCCTCTGCTGTAAATAGTTTGTGAAAAGACATTAATGCTGAAAAAAATGGATCCCATTTTAGACTTCTTTAGGACTTAGTCTTACAAGAGCACAGGAAAGCACAGACATAGGAGAAAAATGTGTTAGCATTTGGGGGAAAATGGAACCAGATACAGAGAATAAGTATAGGAAAGTAGAGTATGTAAAAGTATTGGAAAGGTTAATATATAAATGAATCCTATGGGGCGAGAGATTTAGCAAGAAGGCAGAAGAATGTATGCTATTTTCCTGAATGTTGTATCTCTAACAAAATACAATAAAATTACTAATAGTTATACGATTAAACTTGATTCTCCAGAAGTTCAAAATTCTGAAATTTGCTATCTTATTCAAAAATTCCTTTCCATAACTTTCTTTATTTTCTTTTCTTCTACTTCTTTGTTTTTTCCCATTTCTTTTTTAAAATAAAATGTGAGGTTTAAAAGAATAATAATTGAATTGTTACCTTTTGCAATTCCTAAGTGAGGTATGTCCTGAAGGTGGCATTGCTGAAGTCGATCAATTCTGGCTGATTCTTTTTGAAATGTTTGGTGTAGTCTATCAGCCCTGAGTCAATCTGTGAAAGCCTTATTCTGGGCCCCTTAAAAATTTATCTCTGCATCTACATGCCTGGCTTTTCTGAACACACTTTCTACAACTTGGAAGCACTGTCACTTTTGTTTTCTAGGTTTTTAGAGTTAAGAGGCATGTCATAAATCATAGGTTTTCTGTTTGAGCACGTGACATTTTCCACTTTTATTGTGGTAATCACAGGCACCAGCATTTATCAGTTTCGACCTTTGAGGATCATTCTATTGTAAGCTAATTTATTTCCTCACTACAGAACACTTCTATGAACCATACTTTCCTTATTGCTGCATTGCCAGCCTTAAGCAGCACTGTGCATGCCTTCTATGTGGATGTATGTTTATCCTTTGTCTAAATGTCACCACTTTCTACTGCCTTTCTGCAATATTTTCTGATGTGTGTCCCTCATCTGCCATTCCTCCTCTGTCTGTTGTGTATGGAGTACTGTGTGTACATGGACACTTCTTTGACTCTTCTTTTTTGATGCTCTGCAGGGCCAAAGAGATTCCAGGGATCTAGTACCAACAAGAGTCATTGGTTTAGCTGCTCTGTGAGATACTCACTTTGGTTTCCTCTGTGTTCTTCTGGATCTAAAAGATCAGAAACCACAGGATACATCCAGGGGCTGCTTTCCCTACTTCAACAGCCAGTCAGTGGATAAATTAGTTTGCAGCATTACAGGCTTCTATTATTTCCCTAAAGTGGTGATTCTGTTTCTCCCTCCTTTTATTTGATGGTTGCAGTGACAAAAAGACATCTGATATATCTTGTTATACCATATTAAACCCTAACATCTCCTGTAGCAATCTTAAAATGCATCTATAAATTCTTACCCTGGGAGTCAGATTTGATATCCTTAAAATAAATACCAGATAATTGTGCACACAGCCCAGTCATTTCTATTTGAAACAGAAGTTAAAGAACATGTACATATTTTACATTTTCTCTCATTTCCATAAAAGGCACAATGGAAGAATGGCCCAAATACTCTTGATTTGTTTGGCCTGTGTTACTGGTGAGAGTCTTTCAGTAATGAATCAAATGGTTGTTCTAATAATCTAAATTTATCTCAAAATAAAAAACTAATAATCTAATTTATTCCTAAAGATATCTGAAAAAATATATGAATATATTACCAGTTTTATGCAATAGAAATACAAAATTACATTCCTCAAATAATTAGCAAAGAACAATGCCAGATATCATCTCTCCACCATCTTACTTCGACTTTTCCAACCTCTGAGTAAAGCTCCTGGGTCTTTTGATTGACACTCAGTGCTTCCAATTTTCTCATTTTCATCAGTCAAACTCCTAGAATCTGTAGGAGGTGACTCTAATTCAATAACCGATTTGTTCATGAATTTATTTATTCTACAAATATTAACTAAGGCTTCTTATATGAGCCAGCTAATGTTCTAAGGAGTAGAGAAGCATTAAAGAGCAAAAGAGATAAAATATAGACCCTTAATGTCAGTAAGATAAGAGAATAATAAGTAAAGTAAAAATGTAAGCTAGGTAAAATGTATTTTAAAATAAAAAATAAGGGGGAAATAAAATAGGTGTTTGGATAGATTTTAATTATTGTGTGGAAACGCCTCAATTAAAAATGATATATAAGTAAACTACGGAAAAAAAAGTGAGGCTGTTTAGGAAGTTAAATTGTGTTCTGGGAGATAACAGAAAATATCAAGGTCCAAGGATAGTGTTTCTTAACTATTTGAAGCCACCTACAGGGTCATTTAAATGTCTGGATACATCTTTGATCTTCATTTCTTAGCATAGTCATTGTTACTGGTATCTAGTCAGTAGAGGATACGGGTACACAGAACAGCTCCCTAAAACAAGAATCATCCAGCCCAAAATATTATGTGCTGATATTTACAAAGATTGTTGTGAATCTAATTCATCTTCCCTACATACCAAGGAAGATGGTGGGGCTGAACCAGAGTGAGCAAGCAGGAAGGCAGAGAGTCATAGAGTATCAGCATTGGAGCTTATCAAAAGGATCACTGCACAGGGAGGGAAGGATACTCTTTGATGCCGAGAAGGTGGGTGACCAGAGGCTGGTAGAATAACCCAGGCAAGAGATGATGTCGTACCATGATAGTCTCATTCTGAAAACATTGGAAGGTAGAAAAATAAGATTTCCAATTTGGATGGAGGTTGGGGAGGCAGAGAGGGAAGGAAGGAGGGATGGAGGAAATGAAGATGGAGAGGGAGAAGAAGAGGGAAGAAGAAGTCAGAGTCTGAGAGATAAAGAAAAAGGACATTATTAAAAGTAGAGTTACTGGCTGAGGGAACACTGTAGTAGGAGATCTGTTTTCAAGAGATCAATTCTACTTTCTTTGTTTTAATGAATTGTATTTTGTGTAAATATATTTGGATTTCTATGATCACTCCTATTTTTACAAGTTGAAATACATCTAAGAAGGAAATTTGGGGTTTGGAGTGGATGTTATTTGCTACCAAGACAAAAGTTGAGAAAACTGGGAGTATTTAAAGGTCAGAATTAGAAGCCATAGGCAATGGTGTTGAGTGGCTTCTGATGACTACTATATGGAAAAATCAGTGTAATTTTTCAGATATCTCCCATATGATCTACTTAAAAACAATGAGAAGAACTTATGAGATGGCAGATTTGGGATTAAAATAATTATAAAAAAGAAAAGAATGATAGGAGTTCTGCAATACTGAAAAAGTTGGATAATGAGTTCTCTATTTGCTATGAGCTATTCATAGTGAATGTGAAAAATCATCTTTGGGGGATATTTAAATGTTTCTTCTATTGAGGAATACTTGAGGCCTTCTGTCATGCTGTCCACACTCAGAGCCTATAAACTATGAAACACCTTCACTGCTACTCGCTGCTGTGTTCACAAATCATTAATGCACCACACTCAATTTTATGGCTATCAGTAAATATGGAAAATAGAACAAATTACTTTCAACAGTATCTTGCTACAATAGATTTATTGTTCTCTGGTTATGAGTTCTAGTTTTATCAAGTGATTCAGATTCAGCAAGATCATTAAGCTATCTCTGCTTGGTTTTTAGTCAGTAAACATAGGCAATTTTTTTTTTCAGAAATCTGCACAAAAGTATGATAATTTTCACCGAAATATAATAATACTGCAATACTTTTCCTAGGTGTTGCCGTTAAAGAAGGTTATGCCTTCTAGACAGAGAACTGTCTGACAAAATCCGTTTTGTTATTTTTCTCCAGTCAGCACTATTTAACAATTCTGTTCAAAGATAAATATGATCTGGGGGGCATTGTCCTTTTGTTCTCCGTTTTAAAAATGTGCAAATATGAGAAAGTAGTTTCTATTTTTTGCAATTATGAACTTTCTTTTGAATGAGAAAGGTGATTACAGCTAAATTCTGTAATGCTTGTCAGTTAGGAATTTAAGAATGCCTGGAGCAATCTGAAAGCTACTAGAGCTGCTCTGGGCTATTTTAGAAAATAATTTGATGCAATTTTTTTTGTGTGTGCATTCCAGAGGGGTATGACCCTTTTCCTTAATGGCTGCAGCTTGAGTTCTTAAGAAAGTACTTTGGTATGCAGTGTGGGAGATATTTGAAGAAATTTGTACTTAATAATTATCCTATTTCTGATTATTTGTTGTAAAATGGATTTCTGTTTTAAAAGCTTGTGCTTTTGCAAATTTCATGATGATCATCATGACGTTTCTTTCCAAGTATCCTGCTCTGCACCTAGTTTCTCTTCTTTGTAATCAGGACTATTGTCGGCTGATAAGGGAAGACTTCAGGCATTTTTATCAGCTTATACTTCGGTGAGACTGACTGCTGGGACAGGTAAAAAAGATACCACCCTAGATGCTGACTCTCCTTGCACAATTGGTTCATCATTTTGACAGACATATCAGCCCAAAAGGCAAGAAATCTACTTTTGGATGGTGCCAACTTTTTTTTTTTTTGACAGTGCATACCATCATTGTTGTCAATGCTGAGTGGCAACATAGACAGAGACTTTTTTTATTATTATTATTTGACATAGCCTGAATAATTGAGATTATATAATGGTAAATACATGCGGCCTATTCTAGTATCAATTATTTCTCAATGTATAGGCAACATTAGAAGGAGTAGTAATCCTTCAATTAAGAGTGAAATCATTTGTAAAAATATGAAATTCTGCTGGAAGTGATTGTGCACATGTGCAATCCCAATATTTGGGGGACTGAGACAGGAGGACATCAGTTTCCATGCCATCCCTGGTAACTTAGGGAGACCTTGTTTTGAAACTAAAGTTAGAAAAGACTGGTAGTATAGCTCAGAGGTACAATGACCCTGGGTTCAAGCTCTGGTTATTAAAAAATATTCTGAAAGAAAAATGAGTTAAGAATTATGTTATTCAATTTGCACACCAAGTAGGGACACTTTTCGTATACATGGACTTAAGCTATTTTATTTCTCTGTACCAGACTTTTCATTTATAAAATAGGAACAGTTACAGGAGAGAAGCACACAAGTACCATATATGAACATCTTTTAAAACTAGCATGACTTTAGAATATCATTTATTAGTAATTATTTTATTAACCTATATCCTGTTTCTCCCTTAGAGATGATAAACACATTCCTCTAAGGATGAAAGGTCTTACTTGCTGGGACAGTTATTAGGCCTATCTTTGTGGTGCATAATCCAGTTACTAAAGGGATTTAGGAATTTAAAGAAGCCCAGAAGGCAAGATATAATGTATTCCTAATGGATATGTGCTAAAAGAATGGAGGATGACATAACTCAATTAAGTAGGATTGGAGGGCTGGGCAAGGTGGCTTAAGCTTGTAATCCTAGTATTTGGGAGGCTGAGACTGGAGGATCCAAGTTCGTGGTCAGCTTAAGCTACTTAATGAGGCTCTATGCAACTTGGTGAGGCCCTGTTTCAAAATAAAGAAGAAAAAAAAAAGGACTGGAGGTGTAGCTTGGAGGTAGAATGCCCCTCGGTTCAAGCCTCAGTACTGCAAAAAAAAAAAAAAAAAAAAAAACAAGATTGGAGGGTTGGAGGGAGAAGTGGCGTTTGTGTGTTTGTGTGTGTGTGTGTGTGTGTGTGTGTGTATGTGTATGTATGTGTGTGTGTGTGTGTGTCTATGGAGTGTGCATCAAAATAATAATTTAGAGCTCTTGTTGTCACCATATATGAAAGAGTATTGGAAACAACAAATAGGCCAAGATGAGGGTGCTGTGAGGAAATTGAATTATTCAAGTGTAAGGTTGGAACTTTATGCATATTTTCAATATACTGTTCATCAAGCATTTTCCCATTAACTTTGATTCTTCAATAGTGAATTGAAATAAATGTTATTTATGTATATTATTGAGATATTAATAACATTTTAATTTTCATTCCACTTAAAGTCACAGCCTTAAACTGGAAAAAATACAGAAAATATTAGGAATATAGTTTGATTTTTTATGATATGTACAAGGAATTCAATCTCTACTTTGAATTTTTCCATACTTATATAAAATACAAATCACTTGTTTCAAACATTTTTTTGGTGATCAGGCTCCCATTTCATTGGAAGTACCCTCATTTAAACATAGAATCATAAGCCAGCTTATTTTTTGCTCTTATTGTGGCTGTTGAGTTTTTCTTTGTAAAAAGTTGCATTTGTGATTTTCATCTTCTATCTTTCTCACTTAAAATAAACTTTCATATTTCTTTTAAAAACAAAAGTTGCATTAGATACACTAAAAATGCCAACTCATATTGTAACCATTTTGGTGAATATTAGCTTGCACAATCAAATGTAGGAACTTGAGCATTCCTACCCCTAAATATTTTATTCTAACAATTTCTTTGGTGATTTGATTCTTTTGACAAATTAAAATAAGTGCTTTCTCAAATCACTGGTAATCTTTCTTAATTCCCATAAAGATCAACAGAAACAATTTCTGGTTGGAAAGTTGATCATTAATAACACATCCAGATAAAGCATGTTTCTTATTTATGGTTCTTAATTTTCTTCAAATAAAAATGAAATCTAGTCTATGACTTATTTTGGAGAACCTTTGCGGCATTTGAGCACTCAGTAACTCCAGAGAACATCAAGGGCATTTCTGGTTTCTTTTGGCTGGGAAGATGCATGTCTTTGTTTAGGAATGCCTTCTTAGGTGGGCTCAAGTTTAATACTCAGCATGCAAGAAAGTAGAATGTCATGCTAGCATTCCTGTGATGAGCTGATGCATGAACACAAGACTTTTGACTTAGGAAACCACAGATGAAGCCTGGAATGACTTCATCTATGGTGAGACTCTGCTTCAAATAAAGAATAAAAATAGGACTGGGGGCTGGGGGTGTAGCTTGAGAGTAAATGCCCCTGGATTCAATCCCCAGTACTGAAAAAAAGAAAAAAAAAACATAGATGATAGCTTTGTTGAGAATTGGTTGGGATTTTATATGCCTCAAAATAATGATTAAAACCTGTCTCAAAAGTACTTATTCTGAAAATGGGAAGAAGGTTATCCCCCAGTCCCCACAAGCAATGGCATGAGTGAATAGTAAAATTAACACAAGACTTGATTTCAGGTCTCAGAGATCATCTGAGATTGGAAGTTTTGTTTTAAAAATTACATAATTGGTGTATTGACTGGAAAGGCAGGAATCAGAGTATTAGCAGAGATCAGGTGGTTAATTGGTTTAGGGGTAGATGGTTTTCATGACCTACTCCAAAAATACTTCTGTAGTTTCAAGAGTCAGGGTTTGTTTCCTCATCATAAAGGCTACCCCACAGGACAGAGAAAAAGGTCACAAATCACTAGGGCAAATGTCTAACTTCTGCAATAAATGCATCCTAAGAACACAAAATCAACCCTGCTAAAGTATCCTGATGTTGCCAACAACAACAACAACAAAAAAACATGAGGTGTGGAGACCAAATATGTAAAAACTGGGTCAGACTCAATCCAGTCCCTATCACTCTCTATATTTAAAATATGCTTTAGAAACTTTCTGTCTGAAAACATTTGTTTCTACTACAAGATTTTTGTTTCATAGCAATACCATTAAACAGACATTTAAGTCACAAAAAATATATGATGTCCTGTGCTGAATGTAATTTTACAATGTCTATATTCAATAGAGAAGCTGGAAACAGAAGAAAGTGACATTTTAAACCCAATGAATCTTTTTGTTAAACATGTATTATATTACTTTTCATAACATGGTCTCTTGCCAGAAAAGTAAATAGCGTTATCTTTACTCAGAGAGTTCCAAGCAGAAGAAAGGTTTGCTAAACATCTCAACTGCTATGATTTTGTGATGTCAATGATATTTGACATGTTAAATTGCATAACACTCAAAGCAAGTTTATCTTGACATTTATAAGTAATGGCATTCCTACAAAATAAAATAAATAAATGTCTAATTGTTTTGTTTTCCCAGATTTCGTAGACATTAGTAGAGACTTCCGTATCAACATAAAGCTGAGAAATACTGAAATATAGATGTTGCAAAAGCCAACAGAATTTACTATTCTTAAGTTTTGAAAATATTCATTTAATCCCAGGTTGTATGCACACAAGAAAAATGTGGCTTTAAAAAACCATGGGACACACATATGCAAATATGTTTGTAAACATTTTAATTATATGATATTAATCTTAGATACATGTTCAGTAGTGGTGCCTGACTTTAAATGTCATTCTGTCACAGCTGAATCTTGAATTGGTTTTTCGAGGTTTGCATTATATTGTCATCTTATAAAAAGAACACTGATTTTCTTAAAAACCAAATAAGAGTATACTTTGGTGAATAAATTTGTAAGAGAAAAAGAGAATGTATTTTCAAATTATCCAAATGTTAGTTAGGTTGCTTTGGAAATACACCATTTTTTTGTGGCTGGAGAAAATAAATTAAATCAAATATATAATAAATAGATTAAGATAAATATATTTGTAATAAATAGCATGTTAAGTCAAAAAAGCAGAGAATGGGCATGCTGTATACTGTGTGTGTGTGTGTGTGTGTGTGTGTGTGTGTGTGTGTGTTACTAGATATTGACCTAGTGACATTCTTACTCTGAGCTAAATTCCCAGCCCTATTTTATTTTTTTTATTTTGAAACAAAGTGTCACTAAGTTGCTGAGGGCCTTGCTAAATTGCTGAGATTGCCCTCAAACCTGCAATATTTCTGTCCCAATCTTCTGACCACTGAGATTACAGGCATGTGGTACCACTCCTCACTTAATTTCTACAATCTTTTCCACAAAATGTAACAAAAGTTGTTTTTGCTGCTGTGCTAGTTGGTATTATTTTATCCTTACAGCAATCATTTGATACAGAAATATCATCCTCCTTTTACTTATACATTTTCATGGTAAATATGTTTTTTAAGCATTGACCACATAGCTTATGGAAAGGTAAACAGATTCAAATTTAGGTCTAACTACAATGGTACTGCCTCCTTCATTATAATAGATTAAAATATTTTGCTTACAATTTACACAAGACAGTGTTAAAATGGCATGGCCCCTGACATTCCATGGAGACAAAATTCATTTTAGAGAATCTGACTGACTCTCTGGCCTCTACCTGCTTCCTCCCAACAACCCTATGTCACTCCCCAGTTATATCAAAAGAAATAAGATTTTGTAAAAGAAAGAAAAAAATATGCAAGGCAAAACCAATCAAAAAACAAAGAACAAAATCATGTCATTTGTAGGGAAATGGATGGAACTGGAAAATATTATGCTAAGTGAAATTAGTCAGTAACAAAAAGTAAAAAATCATATGCTCTCCCTAATATGTGGAAGCTAGGGAGACAGTGGGACATAAGAGGGATTCCAGATGAAGAAGGAGAAACCTTAGATGAGCAAAGAAGGTGACTTAACTGAAGGTAATGGGGGGCCACCCTAATGCACATGATGTACTTTCACAAACTTATCAAAGTCAATCACGAAACTGAACTTGAGAAGGAGGGAGGGTGAAGGAGTGGGGCAGGAATTGGGCAAGGGTTAAATGAGAAATGTGTGCATGTATGCCTTTACCAGCTTGTACCTAATAAAGGTGTATAATTACAATGCATCAATAAAAAAATAAAATAACAGCAAAAAATAAAATGCTATGTCTATCGCATTTCCTTCCCTTAATAGTTTAATCAAAAGGAAATGATCTCTTCTTTCAACACTATTTGGAACAATTAGGAAATTTGTATTAATATAAGTGCCCTTTCCATTGCAGTGGCCTTTCTTCTTAAAATGAATATATCTCTTTTTGCTTTGTTATTTCTCTGTAGATTAAAAAAAAATTCCCCAGTAGTAATCACTGTTTTAAAAAATAATGTATGCTTCCTGCTATTTTTTCTCTGGTTCAGGAAACCTGTGGTTTGTCTTAACTTTGTACCATTAATCTAGGGATATTACACTCCTATCTCACTGCTAAAAAGTAGAGTGGAATCAGTTACTAAATGGTTGTTTTCATATGTGGTTACTGGAGGACTTTACATTTTAATAGCATGATTAACAAGCATCCTGCTATGTTTTATATCTCACAGTAAAATTTAGTTGATTCCTGCCACTGTGGAATAACAATGTATTTTAACTTTTCTGAGAAATCAGAAATATGCTTAAACTGACTTTTTAAAATATTTAGTGCTATAAGCAGTATTAATTCTTATTTCACTTAATTAAAGTTAATAATTAGTAACTGTAAAGGCAAGAAAAATGTCTTTTTTTTCCTTAAGGAATTTCAGAACAGTAATATTGAAGTTTTGACAATATGAATATGGCATATGAGTTTGCACAAGGTAATATTACTAGACGTGTAATTCATAAAAGCAGAGCACAATGCAGCCTTTTATAAGCCTGGCTTTTGTGAACTGGACCTGAATGGTCTAATGTTCCCAAGTTGCTGATTTGGGAACATAAGGGGTTTAGATCACAAAAATGGCATTTTGAAACAAAATTTCCTTTATACTCTCTGGTCATAGCCTTGGGATATGAATCATTTTCCAAGCAGCATTTCAACATAAGGAAAGTGTTTATCACAAAATGGGAAACAAAATACTCAATGAGCAGAATGACAGGAAGATGCCCATGAAATCATCGTGATGTTTCTTGTAGGCCTGTTCTATGGTTCTCGCTTTCTATCAGTACAAAATGTAAATATGTAGGTTGGACAAACTTGCCAAATAAAAATGTGGAATATTCTGCTTCAGAACAGACAGAATGATCCCCTAAAACTGATGCTTTTGGAATGATACAGAAAAGTAGGAAGGAAAGAAACCCCAAATGCTGTAAGATGCTGGTCAAAAGATTTCCTCACCAATTCTCTGAGTCAAAGGCAGGTACAATTTTCAAGTCACAGCCTCTACTTTTCATTTGTACTTATTAGTTGTCTTGAGTATTCTCTAATCAGGGCCAAATGTCTGATAGTAATTATAGGTTAGAAAAAAAAAGGTACCTAAAGATTAAAGATTGAAACTGCAATATTGAGAATTAAATGTGAAACTAGAATAATTTTGGTAAGCTTTCCATATTAATCTGCTGTCCACTTGACACAAGATCACAGAACATGTGGGCCATTTCTTCTAATCCTTATGCCAACCAACTCTTGGGCAAAAGGTGGAATCTCTGTAAACCTCACTTTCCTCATGTGTAAGTAGAATGATTTATGCACATACTATTGAGATTTATCTATTGAAAAAAATTACTGACTATTTAATATTTTTCATAACTAGGGTTAATTTTATTTGATATATTTTGTTTTATATATTTATATTTTATATATGAAAATGTAAAATCCCCACCAACAAAAAGGTAAGGGATGTTTGCAGTGATAAACTATGTTATAAGCAGGAATATCTCTCTCATTTCTTTTATTTAAATGCTGCTAAGAGGAGATGGAGTTGAAATCTAATTTATACTGTCAAGATAGTCATTTTAGATAAGAAAGGATTGGAGATCTTAAACAGGCTTAATATGTAGACTAGAAATAAGCAAAAGAGAGAACTGATTCCCAAAACAAACAAACTAAAAAACAGCAATCAATCTATCTCTGAGGTTATATGTTTTTCCTAAAATTAGATTTTGCTCAAGAATTATAAACTCATGGTTAAGTTAGGAGAAGAATCTCCAAAAGAATTTTATTGTAGGATTAGAAATATTTAAAGAAAAAGAAGTTTATGAATAATTTTAAAAAGTGAACACATAACTTTTTTATATATGCATTACCCATACTTTATTTCTTGAATAAAATCAAATGTTTACCACATATCCAGTCTGGACATTTTTTGATCATATCATAAAATTATTTCATTTTTGAAATACTGGAGTATTTTTAAAATGTCAACACCAACCACAGGCTCATTAGTGGTACCCTATGAAATAGTATTCAAGTCCTTCAAGAAAATAAGTGTGAAATGTACTTGATACAGGAATATAAAATTAAGAATGATAAAAAAAAACACAGGTGTTCCATCACAAACCCAGCGGTGTATCTTAATATTGCCAAAGGCAAGAACCTCTGTCATTTACTGTCCCATTAAACATTCCCCCCTTATGCCAAAGTGTGCTCATTCTTTCTCCATGCATGCAATTCTTCTCTAAAATTAAGCAGCAACTGGAAACAACCATTTCCTCAAATTTGTTTCATATCGGTGACTCCCAGCTACCACCATGTTAGTGTCACTCACTAGAGTCTTGATACGACTATGCTAAGAACTTTTGGGTCCCATTTGTTACTAAGATTGAACTTTGAATATATTTTATTGTTATGCTTAGTTCTACTAATCTGGGCTAAAAAAAAAGGATGCTTCTAAATCTGTCTGATATCTCAGGAATCTGATACGTGCTGTGTATTTTTCCAGAATAGATTTCATTTTCATTGCTTCATTGTATTCTCTGCACTCCACTATGACCTTTTTATTCTTATGGCTATAGATACTACCTATTCTCTTTATCTCTAAGTAATACACACAAACATAACACACATACACACACACACACACATATGATTTAGGTCAGCAGTACACAATCTGCTAGCTATAATCCACATACTACATATGTTATTGGCCTATTTACGTGCAGTGTCGAAATGTCACTCAAACTATGACTAATATTTTGCTCTGAAAAAAGGCAGGAAAGTCTTTGCCCCTCGTTTTCCTTATCAGAACCCTCCATTAACCACTTTGGCTGTGAAAAGACAAGTCAGAAGAGGGCTTTATCATCCAAGAATTCACATCTAGTGGGAAGGAAAAAAAATGTCAAGAATATAAGTAGATGAGGGAGCTTAAAAGTAGAGTAGACTGGACATGGTGACCTATGCCTGCAATTCCAGTACGTAGGAGGCTGAAACAGGAGGATTGTAGGTTCAAGGTCAGCCTCAGCAGCTTAGCAAGATCCTGAGAAACTTAACAATAACCAGTTTCAAAATTTAAAAAAAAATTGAAAAGGGCTAGGGATAGAACTTGGAGTTAAAATGCCCCTGAGTTAAATTCCCTGTACAAAAAAAAAAAACATTGGGGAAGAACAATCTATTATATGCTTTGGGGACTGAATGCCTGAATGCCAAATCTCCCACCACTCTGCAATCACACCCTTACCTTGGCCATTTCATAAGCCTTTAAAACTGTTGTCCATTCCCCTCATACATTCGCTTGACACAACCCACTTCCGAGTGCAGAAATGGCAACAGAAAATGCTCAGGATTTGTCCCTGTGTTTTTCCAGTCACTATTTCTAACCACCTACTTGTAACTATCTTCCAAATCACACAGGTATCTATATAATTTGGTTCCACCTATGAAAAACCACAAAAAAATGAGTCTAAATAAAATCTTCAGGGAGATAAATTAAACTAAGTCCAGATAGCCATCTTTGCCTGGTATCTCTGGATTGATAAACTGCCTGGTACTATCTACCCAATCCTGATTGACTCACCCAGAAAAAAAGGCTCAGGTTCTGCCACAGAGGTCTGGAAAACAGACCCTCAAATGGGTACCATGAACCTCCACATGCACCAGTTGGCATTATCCCACCATGGCTTGGGTCTTGGCTCCTCTCATCGATCTTATAAATAACAAAGCAGCGTTAATTTTATTATATGCTTTAAAACATATACTTCCGTTAAACCTTCTTGTGCAGAAAAGTATTGCCCCAGAGGTGGCTCTCAATGCTACCCTTCTTGTTAGTCAGTTCTCTCCCCTAAGATCTTTTACACACCGCCCTGTGCATATATCAGTTATGTCTTCTACCAAAATATACTGACATATGCACTGACCTGAATGTCTTTCATTTGGAAACTAAGCTGTGTGACAGCAAGGCCTAGCATTTGCCAACAATCCCTATGCCTGTCATGTATCAGACACGCGAAAAGGCTCGGGCTAACTCTTTTTGAACAAGTTTTGCAGGCATTACTTTGTCTCAGTTTAAATTTCTAATGTGTGCACTATTCCTGAGCAATGTTTGTAAAATCTGTGATTACTCTGTGCTTCAGTGAGAAAAGTTCTACTGAAGAAACTTCGAATTCCATAACAAACAGCTGCGTGGCGGGATGCCATGAGCCTGGCACTGCCCCTCGAGTTGGTCCCTGTGTCATGTTTGCAGAGTTTCTAGCTTTTGGCACAGCTCCTGTGTTTCCAGGGCTCCTCCCAGTGAGATACGCCACCATGAATGCACTCCTCTTAGTCATTCCCAGCAGTCAACAATCATGCCAAATAGCTAGATCTTGTTTTTCAGAATGTCTTCTGTGCAGCTTGTAAAATCCAGGACAGTACATTCCCAAACTGGCTGTCTGTGATATAAACATAACTTCCTTGACAAAAAAATCTGTGTATTCCCTGTTCTCCCTCCTCTGAAGTTTTCTTTCTTTCTCAGCCGGCTTTTAATGTCACTAAGTTAGGAAAAATTGCGAGCAATTTTCATGAGTTGATAATGCCTTCTCTAAGATATTATATACCTTATATGGTAATTTTTAAGAAAGGAGGGAGAATTTTCAATGATGATATTGTCATTGCCTTATATATATATTTTAATATGTCATTGCTATATATCCTTATATATATATATATAAGGATAAATATATATATATTTGTTTGTGGTACTGGAAATTGAACCCAGGGGATTCCACCTCTGAGCAACAGCCCAGCTCTATTTTTATTCTTTATTTTGAAACAGGATCTCACTAAGTTGTAGAGTGCCTCACTAAGTAACTGATGCTGGCCACAAACCTGCAATCCTCCTGTCTCAGCCTTACAAGTACTTGGATTACAAGCCTGGGCCACCATGCCTGGCTATTGTTGCTATATTTTAAAAATAAAATATTTCAATAAAAATATTATGAAAGATTATTCCCTCATAAGTATTTTGGTCATCATTTTTTTATGAGTACAATATGGGAAAAAGAAGAAAACAATTAATTGGATGAATAAAATAGAGTTTCTCTCTCTCTCTCTCTCTCTCTCTCTCTCTCTCTCTCTCTCTCTCTCTCTCTCTCTCTCTTTTTTTTTTTTCTGGTACCAGGAATTGAACCAAGATTCTTAGCTACTGAGCTACTTTTCCAGCCCCCTTCTGGTTTGAAACAGGGTGTTGAAAAGGTGTCCAGGCTGGCCTTGAACTTGCAATCCTACTGGTTTAACCTCTGGAGTCCCTAGATTACAGGGTGTCATTGTCAGAGTTTCTCTTTAATGAAGCAAATACCTAGCCAACTTTTACGCTCTAGTTTTGCTACTGTACTAAGCACACTTGTGTTCTTGCACTTTAGAAATAGATATGGTAATTATGAATTGTGCAGCTATAAACATAGATACAAATGCATTAGTCTGGTAGTTTGGTTTCAATTCTTTTGGATACATACCAAGAAGTGGTATTGCTGGACCATATGGTAGGTTCATTCCCATTCATCTGAGGATCCTACATACTGTTTTCCAAAGGAGTTGCACTAATTTACAATCCCACCAACAATGTTTTAGAGTTCCCACTTCACACTCTCTCCATCATTTGTTGTTTCTGTTTTTAGTGATTGCCAGTCCATCAATAGATAAATGGATTATAAAACTATGGGATGTGTACACAATGGAATTTTACTCAGCCATATATATATATATATATAAAGAAGAACAAAATCGAGCCGGGCGTGGTGGCGCACGCTTGTAATCCCAGCATTCGGGAGGCTGAGACCGGAGGATCCAGGTTCTCGGCCAGCCTCAGCTACCTAGTGAGGCACTCTGTAACTTAGTGAGACTCGGTTTCAAAATAAAGAATAAAAAATAGGGCTGGGGGTGTAGCTCGGAGGTAGAATGTCCCTGAGTTCAATCCCCAGTACCACAAAAAAAAAAAAAAAAAAAGAAGAACAAAATCATGTCATTTGCAGGGAAATGGAGGGACCTGGAAAACATTATGTTAAGTGAGATTAGTCAGGTATAAAAAGTAAAAAATCAAATGCTCTCCCTAATTTTTGGAATATAGGGAGAAAGTGGGTCATAGGAGGAACTCTAGTAGAAGAAGGAAAATCCTAGATGAGCAAAGAGGGTGACCTATCTAAAGGTGATGGGAGGGGGAGGGGGAAGCACCCTAATTCACAGGATGTTCATTCATAAACATATCAAAGACAATCACTAAACCAAAATGAGAAGGGGGAGGGGGAGGGAATGGGGTGGGAATCAGGGAAGAGTTAAATGAGACCTGTGTGCATGTATGTCTCTACCAGTTTGTACCTCACAACAATGTATGATACAAAGCACCAATAAAAAAATTAAAAACATTTTAAAAATTAAAAAAACAACTAGATATGATATAAAAGATTGTCACAAAGTATCAGATAGCCTTCTGATTCAGTCTTAGACACTCTCCATACTCTCCCCTACTTACCTCCTTTCCAGGTTTTGTTAGAATCCCTGTCTTCCAGATCTATACCTGGTTAGAATTTCAAGCAGAATAATAATATGGCTCTCAATTTGCTCCAACTTACATTTCCTTTTCAGAATAGAACTCTTATTATCCTAGCCAATAAAGCAAGTAGAACTTACATGCTACCCAAAACATCAACTTTAGACACAATTCCCGTGCTTGAAATTATAAGAATTTCCTTAAAGGCAGTAATCTTTCTAATATATATATATATATATATATATATATATATATATATATATATATATATATATATATATTTATATATATATGTATATCAGCATACTCTTAATAGATTGTGACAGTGAAGAAATAGAAATTAATTAATTAATTAATTAAGAAAGAGCTTTTTCTGAATGCTAGCATTTCACGTTCTAGGCAGATTAAATGACCAGCACTCATTGCAGTAAACTAACCTGATATTTAAAATTGAACAGGCATGGCTTGTGGGACATAAGGAAAATGCAAATATGTTTGTCGCTCACTTTAAACGTAACTCTGCAAAAGAAAGATTTATTCTGCCTTGAATGAGGTCTCTACAGGCCCTTTGACTTTCCTGCTCTTCCAAGATAAGAGAAATGGGTCAGGCATATTTACTTCTTTTGCATCTGTGGTCTTTCATGTATCCAAATACTTGCTAAATTAAAAAAAAAAAGGATAATTTTAAAGGTATTAATTTTGCTAAGCATTATGCACAAGAACACACACACACACACACACACACACACACACACACAGTATCTTTCTTTTTAGGCTTTTTTCAAAGCCTTTCTCTGTTTCAATCTCCTCCATTCAACTTCAGTTTTGATTCCTGTTCTCGTCATTTCATTGTGCCCCTGGTCTCAGTTAGGTTTTGCTCTAGTCTTTGTTTCTCAAGTGTCACGTAATTGTGTATAAAATGTTGTGGAGAACATCTTGGGTGGGTTGAGAGGTGATTTGTCTGAGTGCAGCACCAGCCAGGACAAGGTGGTCAGAGGAGAGAAAAGCTAAACTGGAGGATACCTTAGAAAAATGAAAATCAAGAACTGATTCGACAGACAGGGAAAGAAGGATCCATTCTGCATTCTAAATCAGCAAAAAAATGTTAATCTCATTAGATACTAATCAGAACTCCTATCTGAGCACGTCACCCTTTCATATTTATAAAAATTCTCTCTTCGTAATGATGTTACAGTTCTATTGAAACTAAGACTTTGCAGAATTACAAAAAAAGTAATGAAAATAAGTGGAAAGCTTCCATTAATAATTTTGTATGGGTGTCCAGTGGTAATTTTGAAATGTGTTATGAAGCAATTTATAAAAGCTAAATGTAATTCCCTGATATTGATGGTAAAGCATGAATTATAAGAAATAATTTATTTTTTTTATTTTACTGACATTTCAGGAATACAGAAGACATTTATTTATGAGGAGTAATTGTGAATCTATTCCCACAATGAAAGTCTTCTCATTCTCTATTTTCTACAACTATGCATCACATATAAGTTCACAGATCCATTTATTATACCCAGAACATATTTCACACACACACACACACACACACACACACACACACACACTTTCACACTTTACTTCATTCTACTTAACATATCTCATATTTGTTTTCTTTCCAAAATCTTTAGCAGTGATAGCATTATTACATTTCCTTCTAATCTTTGAAATTTCAAAGAATTAAATCTTTTGAATTTTTTTTTAGTCTGTCATTTTTTTAAATCTCTCCTTTAGGTCAAAGAATTTCCATTATTCTATCTTCAAAGTAACTGACCCAACTTTTTTGCCATTGTCTTTGAGTGGCTTTAAGATCATTCAGTGAATTTAACATTTTAGACATTACAAATTTAAATTCTAAAATATTAGCTTGTTCTTTTATATTTCCATGAGTCAGCTGAGACATTTTTTTCTTTTTATTTGGAAATTTTTTATTGGAAGATCAATACATGGGATTGCATTAAGCTGAAGAGCTTCTGTGCAGCAAAGGAAACTATCAAGAACCTCAACAGAGAACCCACAGAATGGAAGAAAATTTTGCCAGCTACTCCTCCGATAGAGGACTAATATCTAGAATATACAGAGATGTCAACAAACTCACAGCTATGAAAACAAATAATCCAATAAAAAAATGGGTAAATGATCTAAATAGACACTTCTCAAAAGAAAAAATACAAATGGCCAATAAATGTATGAGGAAATGTTGGACATCATTACCAATCAGAGAGATGTAAGTCAAACTACCTTGAGACATTTCATTTATTCTACAATGATGTTTTCTTCTCAACTACTTAGACATACACAAAAATGTAGCTGTACGATTTTAATTCCAGTATCTGAATTATCTTCTACGGCTTCCACAGAAAACACTTATTTCTGTTCTACATAGTTGGGTGTAGGAGATCCATTAGAAACACAGAGCAGCTACTGCAAAGTTGTCATGTACAGCGATGGCCATGGTATTGGCTCATAAAGATGGTAATTTAAACTAGGCTTGAAGAGTTTATTATATTATTATTATTTTTTTTGTTTGTTTGTTTGTTTGTTTGTTTTTGTAGTACTGGGATTTGAATCCAGGACATTCTCCCTCCAAGCTACACCTCCAGTCCTATTTTTTATTCTTTATTTTGAAACAAGGTCTCACTAAGTTGCAGAGGGCCTCACTAAGTAGAGGAGATGATAATTTTTATTATTTTTATTTTTATTCTTTACAGTACTGGCGATTGAACAGAGGGACATTCTGCCGCTGAGCTATATCCCCAGCCCAATTTTTAAGTCTTTATTTTGAAACAGGATCTCAATAAGTTGCAGAGGGCCTCACTAAGAAGCTGAGGCTGGCAGCAAACCCAGATCCTCCAGTCTCAGCCTTCCAAGTACTGGGAATACAAGCGTGTACCCCCATGCCCAGCTAAGAGTTGATGATTTCAATCACTGGTTCAATGAGAAAGTATAGGATGCTCAAAGTATGTCAGGGAATATTTCACTAGTCCTAATGGTTTTGAGAGGAGAGTTAGATAATGAAGACTAATTATGCTTTTGTTTCCTCTCAACTATACTTTTTATCCAATATAATACATTTGGAAAATGCACTGCTACAATTCCTCAGTGACTAACTGATTTCTTGGCATGGGAATTATGATCACACTGGCTGACTAACTAGCTAAAGCATTCAAATTCTTGGGCAACAAAGACCTTGCTTTGATGTAACTGCCCTTAGCAAGAATGAGGGAGGACTTTGTAGGAGAAATACTGTTTTCAAAAATCCCAAACTAATTTTCTCCCAGAAAGTTATTTATTGATATGTAAAAATCTAGTGCCTTCAAAACTTCATTTCAGAACACCTTTTGAAGAGGAAAAATAAATGTCTTTATATTTCTATGTAATTCAAGACATAATTTTGCCTAATATTGCTATTTTCCTAAAGAACTCTGGAATCTGCCATCTACTCTATAAAATAGAGGGAAAGAGAATATAAATTGGTTTCCATACATTTTTTCTTTCAATCTTAGATAATGTAATATTTATCAATACATTCATACATGCACACACATGCACAAAGAGGGAAATAACAGGTTTAATGTCTTCTCATAAACAAAATTTATTTTAATTCATGTTACTAAATGTGTTAACACATAAAGTTATAATTCCATAACATGTCGGTTTGATTAGGTAAATTTATTTTCCTAAATTTTTAGATTATAAGTAGTTTGATAAATGTATACCATATTTTTAAATACACAAACAAGTATATGTCTGTAAATTTTTAATAAGTTATATATTATTTGATGCTTTATACATGTATGTGGAAGAGATTATTTTACATATTACATAAAAATATCTGTATAAAATTGTATATTAACACTCAAAATTACTATTTAAGTAAAATTGGAAGACATGCTAGTCCAAGGACAACACAGATGTCTACAAACAACTGTATTTAAAGGATACACCTTGTCATTGATACTGAGGTTACAGAAGATATAAGATGCCTCTTAATTGCCTTTGTTCCAGAATTTTCTATTTGCACATTGTCATGAGTTCTGATTCTGCTTTTCAGGTGCTTTTAAATCTCAATCTTTTTACCCAAACTTCCAACCCTAGACCTTAGGTTTTGTTTTCTTATACAATATCATGTTGGTTTATTCCTTATCCTCTATTATAGACATGGCATCTTGCTTACTTGCTTTGAGTTTCTTTTCCTATAAGATCCATCACTATGGCAAACTCTGGCACATAATCCCAGTACCTTACTTTGTCCCTATTTTATATGAAAGCATTTATCTATTAACAAGAAAGGCACTAAAGTTGATACTGTATTCTTATTAAATAGGGAGTGTTTTACTATGCCTTTTACGTTGTCTTCCATTTGAGAAGTTATTTGCACAAACTGCATGTTTTCTCTGTTCTGTGTGAGTCTCATAGCAAAGCCTCTACCTTCCGCAGCCAAATGAGGAATATACAAACACTTTCTGACATTCTGGTTTAGTGCATGTCTTATAAAACAGATTGGTTTGGGCTTTGATTGAGAACACTTATTTTGCAGTCATGTTTTCAAGTGGCTACCTTCCTGGAAAGGTACACTCATTATTCAAAACTGCTCAAATGTAACTTTCAATCTGAAGCTGTGGCTGACCTCCCTGGTAATACTGAGGTGCACCTCGGTTTGCATTTGTGTGTGTTGTGTTGCTTTGTAGCTATCTCCTGTTCCAAGTATACCATTGTCATCATTGTTTGCTATTGTGCCCATCGCCTAGCACTACCTTTATGCCCTAGTAACATAGATGGAAGATTATATTGACTGTTTTCCCAGTATATCCCTATGTTTTACTATTTGAATTAGGGAAGCGGAAATCATTACTCTTTGAGTCTCACATGAAAAGTACATTCTGAGAAGAAAAGAAAGGCTATTTATATTTTTACATAATAATTTTCTAACCATATATGAATAACTGAGTGCTATATCATCTCAACATGTATAATTCAACTTTTGACTATCTTTTACTCATAAAATTAATCTCAAAAGCATGAACATTTACAAAGACTTTTTGGGTATACAAAGAATAGGCTAAATATCAATTGATAAGGATATTGTAGCTAAAACAACAACAACAAAAACTAGTAGAGAATCCTAAAAAAATATATGAAGGACTGATTGTCAATGTTGTTATTAAATAAAATTTAAAAGAGACAATTGTTTTGGACCGAACTACTTTCCTAAGGAGCCAAAAGACCAAAATAAAATGGAGTCACTTGTACAAAGATTATGTGCTACCAAACTGAAACTAGATTGTTCAACCTGTTGAGAAACTGGTAGAGAAACTTGATAGCCAGAACTCCAAACAAGACAGTGTGGGCATTCAAGATGAGGAAGTCTGCTCTGCTTTAAAACTTAAAAAGAAAATAAACCAAAGTAATGAGGCACTATTCAACTCACTTATGTATCATGCTGTTTCTTTGTTTCTGCAAATGTTACTTTAAGAAAAACCAACTGTTCTGTCATGTCTAGAGAAGTCCCTCCCTCCCTCCCTCCCTCCCTTCCTTCCTTCCTTCCTTCCTTCCTTCCTTCCTTCCTTCCTTCCTTCCTTCCTCTCTCCCTCCCTCCCTTCCTCCCTCCCTTCCTCCTTCTCTCCCTTCCTCCTTCTCTCCCTTCCTTCTTTCGTTTCTTTCATTTTTGGTACTAGATTTTTGAACCAGAGTTAATCTATCTCAGAATCTCAGAGCTATACCCAACCCCTATTTTATTTTATTTTGAAACAACAGGTCTTATTAAGTAGCTGAGGGCTACATTTGAATCCATGGTGCTCCTGTGTCAGGCTCCCAACTACTGTGATTTTAGGCATGTGTCACCATGGCGAGTTAGAAGAAACCTTCATAAGAGTCTCTGCTCAATTCAAGATGAATAATAGAAGCAAATTAGGTTATTAAAGTTTTTGTTAGTCTTGTCTTTTGATAGAACTTTGCTTGCATCAAACGAGCCTTTACTATAAGGACACAGGAAATATTAACATGTAGTAAACTTGATTTAGGTTGCTTTAGATAGTTTATTATGCAATTTCCAAAGTTGTTGTGGTTAACTCAGTGAAAAGTTAAAATTAATTACTCCTATTTCAAATTTATGGGATAAAAATAAATACCTTAGTGGGAATAAAAGCATACCCATCTAATATTAATGTGTCATTAATATAGGTAATATTTTATCTGGTAGTACTTCAAATTCATAATAAAAAGATTTTTATAACATATAATCATTTTATAGCACTCAGGTATTTTCTGAATGTTCTTGGGAAAAAAAAATGGAAGGGAGAGAAGTGGCAGTTTTATTATCATTTTACCAAAATGCTTGCGTTTTGCTAGTAATATATCAATATGAAAATGGTACATATTTGCTATTTAATACTAAAGAGCACCTCATCTGAAAAATGGTGGAAGAAAATGTACTTTTTATGCATTTTGTAAATGGAGAAGCAATTGTATTAAGCATTGTGGAAGGGCTGTATCAATATCAGATAGCATACTACTAGTGTATCTTTGCTTTATTTTAATGGTTCAAAAATCACAATTCTCCTTCTAGTAGCAAAATTCACTATTAGTAATTAAGGTCAATAGATAATGTATAAAATGTATAGTAATAATTATCTTGTTACTTATAAAACCTTTCTAATTTACCACCTAATTTCTCTCTTTCTCTCTCTCTCTCTCTCCCTCTCTTCTCTCTCTTCTCTCCTCTGTCTCTCCTATTCTAGGAGGTTTCAGAAGAAAGTGCTACTGATTCTTTAAGTACTTAATGAGGATGTAACTTCAACATTAATGAGAGAGGAATGTGCTATAAATTTCCAGAGTCTGACTGAATGAATAATAAGTATTCAGTGGATCCATAGTGAATTTCTAATAGTCTGAGGTTTTTAATAGATGGACATGCAAACATAATTCACTGCTACACCATCTTGCTAAAATAGAAAAACATGGAATATTTTTCAGATGCAGGGAAAACCAAACCTTATAAAGTGTTATTTTTCTTATCAAATTTAAATGCATATTAAAATGGACAGTGAGGGATTATGAGAATAATAGAAAAAGGAACTTTATTTTCTTATTCCAATAAAAGGGTGGGTATGGTTAAAAAAACATGAGAGTTTACTCTCCAAGTTCCCTGCTTGGAATTATGATTTAATCTTGAGAGGATGAGGCTGTCTGATTTTATTGGGTGGGGTTCTTGGGATTGAATCCAGAAACATTCTACCTTTAAATAACACCCCCAGCCCTTTTTTTGTTGTTGTTTTGAAACTGGGTCTCAGTAGGTTGATAAGGGTCTTTCTAGGTTGCTGAGGCTTTTCTTGAACCTGTGATACTCCTGTCTCAGTCTCCCAGATACTGATTTTGCAGACATTCACCATACCACTGGCTGGTTGCTTTTTATATCAGGTCAGCCCCATACAGCAGAAATTTTATTCTGGTCATACATGGTTGAGAACAGTATGTTTCACAACTTACCCAAGTCAACTAAAAAAATTTAAAATTCCAAATAGATCTATAATAATGTAGAGATAAACTTCAAAACTTCCCCACATGAAAATCCCTCACCAAGAAATCTTCACTGGTGAATTCTACAAAACTCTCACAAACTCTTCAAGAAAAGCAGAAGAGAAAGAAGCCCTCAAACTCTTTATATCAGAGTCAATATGAATCTGATACCAAAATCATACAATGTTATAAGAAAACTCACCTCCAATAATTAAAAATGCAAAACTATTGACCTATGAACTTAGAACTCAGAAATCATAAAAAATACTAGTGAAATGAATCTAGTCAGCTATAAAAAGCATTATGCTTTTAAACTAAGCATTATTATCCAGAAAAGAGAGGGAAGCTTGACATCTCAAAATGTAGAAAAAATGGCCTAATTAATCAGGATTTCAAGCTGACAACAACAACAAAATAGAAAGGTATAAAATTAGTGAATCAAGTCATACACAAAAAGCATTATGCACCAAAACTAAAACTTATTATGCATAAATGAAAGGGGAAGCTTAAATCTTAAAATGTAAAAAAAGACAAAATTAATCAGGTTTCAAGACAAAAAAAAAAAGATGTAAAACCAACACAAAACAAATAATAACAACAAAACAAAACAAAAACAACTCAACAGAACAGGACTGGAAGAGGACTTTCTCACCCTGATAAAGGGCATCTCTCAAAGCCTAGCTGACTCCCCCCCACCACGAGTGCAACACCTATCCATTAGCAAGGAATTCAGAAGCAGCCTGGCTGGATCATCATTGGTTGGAAAAGATGATGGAAATGTTTCTTCCCAGCAGAATTTTGACGACGAGAATCAGTTTTTAGAAGTCCATTCTCCACGAGGGCTTGGCAACTTAACTTCCCTCTTCAGAACTAGAAGTAAATTACAGTGCAAGTCAATCTGTGATCTATGTTAAGTGAGAACAAATTTTATTAATCTTGTATTAAGCTAAGAGGAATGTGCATGCACTCAATCATATAAAACGCGAAAAGAGCACTCAGTCATCCCCTTTACCTGGAATGGAACCAGGCGTTTACAACCTATTAAAATCCTTGCATGTCGCAGACCTTTATGTTCCCAAACCGGTGAAAGTATCAAAGTGCTACTCAGCTTTGATTTTAGATAAAACAACTTTCCATCTACCTAAATGGCAGGAATCCGAATCCTTTAAATTTTAGTGGGGGGATGGAGGGTACTGAGGATTTTACCTCAAGAGCATTCTACATAGGAAATACACCCCCAGCCCTTTTATATTTTTTAGTTTGAAATAGGATCTTCCTAAGTTGCCGAGGATCTCCATAAGTTGGTGAGGCTGGCCTTGAATCTCAGCCTCCCAAGGAGGGTTGTAGGCGTGCATCATCATATCCAGGGTAAATTCCAGAAATCTTAAAATCTCTAAAAAGACAGTTCCTAAAAGAAGCCTTCATGTAACAGCTCCAGCTATTGAAGAGGTCATTTTTCACAGTAACGAATCTTCTGATAAAAGCACTAGATAATTTTATGTTAATGAAACTTGCTTTAACTAATTATACAATAGAAGATGCAACATGTGGTTTATTTTTATTTATTTATTTTGCCAAAGAGGTCGCTTTATTTACCAGCTGCTGGCTGGCTGGGGCAAGCAGCCTAAAGGCTGTTGCTGGGAATTTTGGTGTAGGCCAGTTTTATACCATTTGGTTACAGAGTTGGGGGTATGGAAAATCATTGCATTGTTTTACAAATCAGGTGCTTTTTTTTTTTTGCAGCACTGGGGATTGAACTCAGGGGCATTCTACCTCCAAGTTATACCCCCAGCCCTATTTTTTATTCTTTATTTTGAAACAGGGTAACAGGGTCTTACTAAGTTGTGGAATTGTGGAATGCCTCACTAGGTAGCTGACGGTGGCCTGGAACCTATATCTTCCTCCGGTCTCAGCCTCCCAAAGGCTAGCAAGTGTGGGCTACCACACTGGATTTTAACATTCCTTTTTACATACTGGTTTAGTTTCTGTTTGCCCTTGGACAGGCAAGAGGTTATATCATCCCCTAATAACTAGTACCTTGACTGCATTTACTCTTTTTCTGATATAAGACACTAGGCAATTTATGATGCAGGGCCCTACAGTTATAGTAAGGGACCTGTGTGACAGTAGTCAGGGTAGTCAGCCAGGGAGATCCGGAAAATGGTGATTAATACCAATTGTGGGACTTGTGACAGTGCCTTTTTAAAGGTTGTACAGTCTAATCTTTCTTCCTCAGAAAGGGTCTATTACAATAGCCCCAAGGGGACTTGACTGGCTTGCACTAGGGAACTTACGAAGTGTCTCCTTTCAGACTGGTTACACCAACACCAAACAGCTCCAGTGTTGGTCCCTCTATTAGTGGATGTAGGGATACCAGGGCCAGCGGCCATGAAAACCTCTACTTTAGTGATAGGGGATAAAAACTTTAAGGAGCTGAGCACCCAAATAGATGCTGACCGAGGGCATTTAGAACTTCATTTCCCATTTAGAGGAGCAGGTAGATTCCCTTGCTAAAGTGATCTTATAGAATAAAAGAGAGTTAGATTTGCTGTTCATAAAGCAAGGGGGATTGTGCATGACCTTAGGGAAACATGTTGTTTTCAGGCTAATAAATCAGGAGTTATTAGGAAAAGCTTAGCTTTGGTTAAAAACAACCTTAAAAAAGGCACCGTCACTTGTAGTTTATTTTTAATTTTTAATGTGAGCTACACTGAAGTCCAGTATAGCTATAGCATGCTTTTCCAGTCCTCATAAATGTTACAAATACAACAGTGTCTTTCCAGAAAGTCTGAAATGTGTTTTACTACATGACTGTGTCTTTCCAAAGAAACTCTGAAATTGAGCTGCAGAGATTAAAACCAAGAAATCTCCTTATAAAAAAGTAGGTACCTAATTTTACTTGGTTATTCATTTCAATAAAGTATATCTTCTTGCCTTCCTTTTTTATATGGGAGGAAGAACATCAGTAATAAAATTTTTTATACTCTGATTTTTATTTGTAATTATACATCATAACACTGTTATGTAAAATTATTTGAATTTGTAGAAAGATAAACAATCTGAGTGTACAACTTGATGTTGCAGTTAGCTAACAATGACAACTTCTATTTCTAGACTTTGTACAACATCGATTTAAACTATCAAAATAAATCTATAGTCAGGAATGGAGGTGCATGCCTGTAATCCCAATAATTGGGAGCTGAAACAGGAGGATCGCAGGTTCAAGGCCAGCCTCAGCAATTTAGCTAGATTCTCAGCAATCTAAGGAGACCCTGTTTTAAAACAAGAAATAAAAAAAAAAGGCTGGGGATGTGGCCCTTGTGGTAGTGTACCCAATACTGTAGTGGGACAACACAGTCTCACTCGTGAGTTCTTGGCCTCCGTAATAAAAAGAATTTTAACACGTGCCAGGCAGGAATTTATTCAGGAAAATAAGGGACTCCGGAAAACAGGTGAACAGAGATCTTCCAGGCCACTTGAGCAGGAGGGCAAGAGAGCTTTGCAGTCTTTTTCTGTCCTTATATAGACTTCCAAGAGGGGGTTGGCACAGAAGATGTTTGGACCTCCTCCTCTCAGGTATAGGTGGTCATAGGTGGTCGTCCCAAGAAGGGGTGGGCACAGAAGAAGTTGGATTCCTCCTCCTCCCTTTTTTTTTTAGGTTTTGAAGATGGGAGGTCACTGGCTGAGGGCTGACTTTTGCCCTGAATCTCAGGTGGGGACAGGGGTTCTGGGGATTAAAGGCGTGGGCCCAAATGAAACTTTTCCCTAAGACCTGGGCACACCTTACAGGGTGGAGTTAGCTTTCCAGATTTTAAAACTGTATTTTTCCTTTCTTTCCCAATGTCTCCTTTCTGCCTAAATTTTATTCCTTCTACTCTACCTCATCAATACCACAATAAATGAATAAATAAATAAAAGATAAATAAATAAATAAATATTTTTGCACTAAATATTCTCTTAATTTATTAATTCCGGTTTCAGAGGAGAGTGAGATCAAATGAGGTGTACTGTTGAAATGAGGGTAATGTGATCAGTACAACTCTATCTTTAGTACTTTACTCATCTATTGAAAACTTATGAGATACTAATGAAACAGCATGTATCCATTTTTCTTTTCTTTTTTTTTTTTTTGCAGTACTGGGGATGGAACCCAGGGACATTCTATCTCTGAGCTACATCCCTAGTCCTATTTTTTATTCTTTATTTTGAAACAGGGTCTCACTAAGTTGCGGAGTGCCTCACTAGGTAGCTGAGGCTGGCTGAGAACCCAGATCCTCTAATCTCAGATAAAAGTCTTAGGCAAGTTCTCCTGGCCCTCTTTGACTAAAGGTCCAAGAGGCAAACAGGAACTAAACCAGTACATAAAAAGGAATGTTAACTGCTATTAGTTTTCCAAATAAGATAAGCTGTCTGTCCTAAACACCTGATTTGTAAAACAATGCAATGATTTTCCATACCCCCAACTCTGTAACCAAAGGGTATAAAACTGGTCTACACCAAATTTCCAGGTGACAGCCTTTAGGCTGCTGGTCCCAGCTAGGGGTGGCCAGTAAATAATGCGACCTCTTTGGCACAATGGAATCTGGTGTGTCTCTGAGGGTCACCTTGCAACACTAAGGATATTCTTTCATAAGCTGGCTAGATGAAGTCATGGGATACATTATCTCTTAGTTGGGAAAACAATAAACACATATGAAGGTATACAGGCATGAACATAGGTTTAAAAGACATCAGTATATAGTAAGAGGTTTAAGGAGAGATGTAGCCATGCCTGGTAGATATAGATGACATAGATATAGATATGGACGTGAATATGGTATAGGTTAATGTAAAATATGATTATGCATGATGTTTAGCATAAATAGCAGTAAATCAGTCTAAAAGACTACAGAAACATACAATCTAGATCTATTATATTGATAATGTTTCTTCTATAGAAATTTTTATTTAATTTTGAAGTTAAGTATTACAAAGTTAATGAATCACTAAAAATAATTCGAAAATATTGCAAATCTCAAATAACAAAAAATTATTGAAATGTGCATTTGTTGTTGTTCTTTAACATTGTACAAAAGACTTACCTTTGCCTCCTAAATTGATTTTGTTACTTTGCTTTTTAATTACATATAGCTTCATTATGCATACCTGTTTATGTTTGTCTCCCTGCCTCCCAGCTATAGAAACTTTTTGATATTTACTAGTTTTTAATCCTACATTCTACTTAGTGTAGCACTGACCACATCTTATATTCAAGAAATACTTAACAAATTTGATCAAACTGATTTTAACTAAGTCCCAAAGTCTCATTCTTTGAAAAATTGAAGAAAATATTTTAAATAAACTTAGAAAATACTACATATTGAATGTCAGTTAGGTAAAATACGAGTTTACAAAAGTATGAAGATGATTGTAAATTTAGAATTAATTTTAATCCATCACTTTGGATAGCTACCAAGTTTATATTCACAAACATGCAGAGAGATTAAACAATATCAGAAGCTGTACTAAAAAATAACCAGAGAAGCTTGGCCTTCATTTGCTTGCCTCTTACCATGAATTCCAGCTCCTTTGTTAGTCAGCTTTTAATCTGTGTAAAGTACAGAAGTAAAAGATATGAGAACCCCAAAATTCTGAGTGACAGGAATGTCATTGTGGGTGAAAGAGCTGAACCACACTTTGTTAATGTGTTTACTATTCGGGATTTAAAAGGAAATGCACGATTCTTTGGTGTATCATTCATCAAAACCTGGCAGTGAAATGTAAAAAAAAATTAGAAACCTATTTGTTACTGAAAATCAACAGACATGAACAGCAACAGCATCTATTAAAAACACACAGAGAAGAAGAATGAACAAGAGTTCAGAAATATGAAATATATATATATATATATATATATATATATATATATATATATATATTTGAAGAATTATTTTTGGTACTCAGGATTGAATCCAGGTGCATTCTACCTCCAAGTTACACTACCTGCTTTGTATTTATTTATTTTTCCTTTTTTGAAGCAGAGTATCTTGCTAGGTTGCTGAGTGTCTCTGAGAGTCTTGCTAAGTTATTGAGGCTATTCTCAAACCTGGGATCCTCCTGTCTTAGCCTCCCAAGTTTCTGGGATTACAGATGTATACCACCACACTCAGCTTATGTGCAGATTTTTAAACTGTAATTGAAATGTTAGATATACAGTTTATTTTACTTAGCATTTATTTTTCATGTATTGGTTATATACAAATATAGACAAATAGGTAAGCTAATTGAAAATTCATAGTTTTAATATATTTTTGGAAAGCAAGTTGTTTACAAAAGGTATCTTGGTTTAAAATATCAAAATAAGTGTGAATAAATAGATATTTCTTAGGAATTTAGGAAATTATATATAGATACATAACAATTGCTTCTGCTTTATTTTTTCAAAAATTGATCTTGCTTTTTCTAGACTTAAATTTTTACTTTAGTGTTGTTTTTATTTTGAGAACCATTTCAATATTTTTGGCTCAACATCTGACTCAAGGTAACTGACTTCTTTTCATGAACAGAGGCAATGATAGAACAAAGTTAGCCCACAGTAATTAAAAACTAGTGAGTTTACAAGGAAAAGAAGGGATGGACTGAAAATGAAAAGACAAAGGACTTGAGATGGTGAGACAGACCACAATTTGTCACCATCTGCATTTATTCTTCTCTTTTCAATGTACTTTTATTGGTGCATTGCAAAGCTCAGGAAATAAAACGAGAACCATCTTCATTTCTATTTTCATTCTAAGTTTTGTCTCTCAAACCTCTAAGGTAAGTTTAGGGGACCATTTAAACAGGAAGCCATAATGAAACAAAAAACAAGCAAACAGCCAAACAAACCACAACAACAAAAAACCCAATGATATTTATGTGTGGTTAAGTGAAATTCAACAGGTTTATAAAGTGTTACAAACATGTAATGCTAGAATCCATACACAGGAAACATAAGTTACATGTTGAAACCAGACTCCCATAGTAATGCAGGCACATCTATGTTTATAGCTGCACAATTCATAATTGCCAAACTATGGAACCAGCCGAGATGCCATCGACAGATGAATAGAATACAAAATTATGGGATATATACACAATGGAATTTTATTCAGTCATAAAGAAGAATAAAATTACATAATTCCCAGGGAAATGGATGGAACTGGAGAATATTATGCAAAGTGAAACTAGTCAGTCACAAAATGTGAAAGGTTGGATGTTCTCCCTTATATGTGGAAACTAGGGAGAAATTGGGACACAGGAGAGACTCCAGACAAAGGAGGAGAAACCTTAGTGGAGGGAAGGAGGGGACCTAACGGAGGGGGCAGGAGGGGGAAGGGAGACTAGAGGGAAACACCTCAGTGGACATGACATACAGACACAAACTTATCAAAGCCAATCACTGTACTGAGCACAGGAAAGTGGAGAGGGAGAGGGAGTGGGGTGGGAATTGGGGGAGGGCTCAATGAGTGCTGTGTGCCTGTGTGTCTCTATTACAATGAACTTCATCAAGGTGTATGATTATAATGCATCAATTAAAAATGTTGCTTCTTAATTTTGTGACTTTCATTTATTTTTTATTTTATTTATTTATTTTTATATAATAATTGGTGCATTGTAATCATACATCTTTGTTAGGTACAAGCTGATAAAGGCGTATATGCACACATTTCTCATTTAACCCTTCCCCAATTCCCACCCCACTCCCTTGCCCTCTCTCTTTCTCAAGTTCAGTTTAGTGACTGACCTTGATATATTTGTGAAAGTACATCGTGTGCATTAGGGTGTCCCCCTCCTTACCCCATCCATCCCCTTCTGTTAAGTCAACTTCTTTGCTTCTCGAGGGTTTCTCCTTTTTCATCTGGAGACCCTCTTATGCCCCATCTTCTCCCTAGTATCCGACTTGCATTTATTTGAATACTTGTGTATGACTGGTACAAAATCAGTCACCTCATATATGACTGGTAAAGGTGGGAATAACAGTAGACCAGCAAGGAAGCGTATTGTTTTTCAAGTGTTTTTCCCTATAGGATAGGCCAGCATAAGACTAACAGAATCATCATATTCAACAGTAGAGAATGTGCACAGGCAAAGAGAACACTCTCAATTTGACTTTATGAAAAACAATTCCTGAAACTGAACAATTTTCTCCTAAATGGTGCCCCAAGGCCTTGCTGGTTCAGTGTGTGGGGATTTTGGTGCCTGATTTTTGCTTTGTCTAAGAATTCCAAGAAACATCTTGCATGGTTTTTCACTATCTGTTTTTGTTTAGCTTTAGCATCCTCTGAATCTCTGTCTGCTTTCTTGGAAGAGTTCAAATGACTTTCCCAGTAATTACTGTTGTTATTCTTGTGGTTAATGTTTGGATAAGAAACTTCCATTGGTTTTGAGAAGTTCCATTTACCCAATCCAATGTCATTTTGCCCGTAAATGTTGGAGGCAGAACAATAGCTGGCCAGGTCTAACAGCACATAGCCATGTTGCAATCTGTGACTTGGGTCCCTTTTCATGGCAAAACCCTGTGAGTCTCCCTGCTCATCAGCAATATTTGAAACGTGGACTCAAAATATTCCAAGCACAGTACTGTGGTACATGCTGTTTGAGCCACAATTATTGGACTGCTATTTGGCCTTAATTGAGGCTGCTTCAATGACTGAAAGATATAAAATAATCTTGGATCTTGATGTACCCTGCTGTCTTGGGTAATGTTAGAGAAGTCCTTAATAAGGAAAGCAGTGCCCAACAGCGCTCTGTAATAAGAGGCAAATGGTTTACAGAGGAGTATGCCACCACAGGAGAAGGATGAGGTTTTCATTCTGGGCCTGAGCAGATAGACCACTTTGGAAACACCTGTACAGCAGCAAGAGCCTATTATCAATTGGGGTTTTGGTTGTCAGTTTGCACTTTGTAATTTTATTTTTTAGAAATTGATTTTACAGCAGAACTACTAGTATTTTTAATGTGAGATTTAAAAAATACCTTTAAAAATAAATACAGATCTGATCCATCCATATATTTTTCTTCACTTTCTTGCACTTCAGAAACATGCTTTCTCAAGAGAGTCTTTCTGATATTATCTTCAAGTTAATCCTTCAATTCCATTCTTTATTTTAAGCCATCATTATATTCCTCTTTAGTTTATTAACAATGATAAGATACTGGGGGGGGAGAAATTAAATTTGATTTCTCACAATGGAGTTTGTAATATTATCTGCGACAATTGATATTCAATTGAAAAATATTTTGTTTCATCTGCAGTACCCCCAGTGATTTGACAATTGTTTTGTCCTAAAACCTAGATCTGCGGGTATTAGCCAAAAGAGAGACTTTTCATTGTTTTCTCATTGTACTAAAATTTCAAACAGTATGTCACAAATTCCCTCCCACCAAACCAGCCTGGTACTTCCAACAAATGAGTGATCAAGCAATCTATTATGTAACTTAATTAATAAGCACTTTCTTTGTTAGGTGGTGAAAACAGTAGGATATGTAAAAATAAAAAAAAATACTAATGGCAGGCTATCAATATTAGCATGATAATTGTTACAAACCTTGTGAATTGTATGTATTAAATTCAATTTCAACAGCCAGGTGTGGTGGCACAAGCTTGTAATCCCAGTACTTGGGAGACTGAGACAGGAGGATTGCAGGTTCACAGCCAGCCTCAGCTACTTCATGAGGCCCTCTGCAACTTAGTGAGACCCTGTCTCAAAATAAAGAATAAAAATTAGGGCTGGGTGGTGTAGCTCTGAGTTAGAATGTCCCTGGGCTCCATTCCTAGTACCGAAAAAAAAAAAAATCAATTTCACCAATGGTTTGGCTTGACTTGGTGATGCATTCTTGTAATTCCAATACTTGGGAGGCTGAGAAAGGAGTATCACAGGTTCATGTTTAGTGTCGGATACTTAGTGAAACCCTGTTTCAAAATAAGAAATAAAAATAGGGTTAGGGCTAGGCATGTGGTTTAGAGATTGGAGATTGAATGTCCCTGAGTAAAATCCTTAGTACCAAAAAAAAAAAAAAAAAAAAAAAAAAAAAACTCATTTTCACAGTTTGAGTGATCTTAAATTCTGTGACACACCAAAGCTAATAACAGAGTCCTTTTTTTCCCCTAAAGTTGCCCCATGCACACTAGAAAATAATATTTATTATGATTATTTCATGAATTTTTGTTGCACAAAAAATATTGGTCAAGTTTGAACAAATGTCTATTTTTTCCTCTAAGGAAAAAGACAAAGTATATAGGAGTTTACTTTTAGTTAAGATCATTATAATTAACCTAATTCTTACAAATCTAACTGCTCTGATATAGGAGGAGAGAGCAATAATGAATTCACTAGTCTTATGAGAAGGTAGTAAAGATTTATATGTTCAATACATCTTGCTACACTGAGAAAACAGGCATATTTGAAGGAGAAAAGAATTATTCAAGAATTAGACCAATTCTTCTGGTTTTCACAAACAGAAAACCCATGTTTGTATGTAATAGAAATAAACATTTCTAGGACACATCATTTATATTCATTTTCCTATTTGACATAGATTTTTAAAAACCAGTTATTCTATCTATATCAGAAATATGTGTTCTTTATTGTGATTCCTTCAGGATAGCAAACCTACAAATATATTATGCAGTAATTGGAAAGTTATTCATCCTAAGATTGAAATCTGAGGGTATTAGATAACAGACATTTCTATATGAATATATCTGGTATGCTTTGGGAGAATATAATCCATAAAATGCAAAAAAAATCATTTTAATGAACTGCCAAAGTTTATTATTCATATTATACAAAATTTCAAGAAGATGATTAAGCTTCTAGAAAGTTGCTCTAATCACTTCAGCCAATTAGTTCATGAAATTTCATTCAATCTTCTTTTATGTCATAATAAAATCCCACTAATGTGGATTATATTATATTGTGGTTTAAACTAAAGTTTTTATCTATAATTTTACTTTTAAATGTTATTTTTTTAAAAAAAAACCTACTAAACTGAGCCTGAGAAGGAGGGAGGGCAAGGGAGTGGGGCTAGAATTGGGGAAGGGTTAAATGAGAAATGTGTGCATGTATGCCTTTACCGGCTTGTACCTAACAAAGATGTATGATTACAATGCACCAATTTAAAATAAAATATAATGAAATAAAACAGTGAAAAAAAACCCTAAAGTACTGATGCAGATGTGGAGAAAAAGGGAATTCTTGCACACTGTTGGTGGGAATGTAAATTACTATAGAAGTTCATAAAACAAACAAACAAACAAACAAAACTGAAAACAGAACTACCATATGATTGGGCAATTCCATTCTTGGATATACAGCCAAAGGGAATGAAATCAGTTTGTCAAAGAAATATCTTGCACCCTAACATTCACTATAGCACTATCCACTGCAGCCAAAAAATAGAAACAACTTAAATGTCCAGTGTCCAACAGGGGATGAATTTAAAAAGAAAACATGGTACATGTATACAATAGAATACTATTAAAAGGACAAAATTCTACCACTTGCAACAACAAGAATGGAACTGGAAGACTTTAAATTAACTGAACTAAGTCAACAAAGAAAGACAAGTATCCCTTGATCTCACCTATATGTTAAATCTAAGGAGGTTGATCTCCTAGAACTTAAGAGTAGAATGCTACCTGCCAGAGGCTGGACAGAGGATATGGAGGGAGGAACAGGGGCATGGCACTAAGTTATAGTTGTATATATGTAGGAGGTTCTGGTGTATATTGCAGGGTAGGATGACTAGAGAAAAGTAATAATAGACTGTACACATCATAAAGCCATTGTTAAAGATTCACTCTAAAAGTGATCGATGTTTGAGTAGATATATTTATTTTGATTTAAACATTGCACAATGTAAACATGTATCAGAACATCACATGGTACCCCCTTAATAGGTACAATTTTTATGTTTTTATGTACCAGTTTAAAAATAAATTTTAATAAAAAATAAAATAATCTGAATTCTGACTCCAGAAATAGTGACTTTTAAATTAAAAAATCATTATATTTTTTGCCTAACACACATTTTTCTCTTCTTCCTTTATTTTATTTTATTTTTTTAATTTTTAATTTTTATTGTAGTAATTCGTGCAATATAGCATACATCTTTGTTAAGTACAAATTGTTAACAACATATTTGCACAAAATTCTCATTTGACCCCTTCCCCGATTCCCTCCCCATTCCCTCCCCCTCCCTCCCCCTAAGGTTCACTTCAGTGAGTGACCTTGATATGATTGTGTAGGTACATCATGTGCTTTAG